>JAOWBP010051263.1:0-16130 GCA_028571105.1 Tragopan temminckii | reverse complement strand
GGGAGCGGAGGGGCAGCGCTGAGCTCTGCTCTGTGTGACAGCGACAGGGCCCGAGGGAGGGGCATGGAGCTGCGTCAGGGGAGGGCAGCTGGGGGTTAGGGACAGGGTCTGCACCAAAGGGCGGTGGGCATGGAACGGGCTGCCCAGGGCAGTAGGCATGGCCCCGTGTGCAGGAGTTCAGGGAGTCAGACAAAGGGTTTGAATTTTATCTGGTGCTGTGTGGATCCAGGAGTTGGACTCAGTGATCCTTGTGAGTCCCTTCCAACTTGGGATATCCTATGATTCTATACCCCAAGATGATGCTGGTGCCTGTGGGACAACGATACAAGTTATAGAGAGGCACAGCCTGGAGGCACTAACCAATACTTCATATGCAGACTTCTGTACAGGTGCTACAAAGAATACCAGGAAGTAGTTCAACTGGTAAAACAACTTAGCAGTCCTCCAGATTTTTACTGTGGGCTGTCCATGGAAGGATTTTATTAAAAATAAATTCAATCAAGCTTTGCTTTTTTTTTTTTTTTTTTTTTTTTTTTTTAACATGTATTAGAACAGCACTGTAATTAGGATAACTTCTTGACCTGCTGTCCTTAAGAGGTGCACCATTTGGAGGTGATATGGGGGCAGCCCCAGGCTCTCTCTTCGGATAGGTATGAGGAGCACCATGGGACCATACCTTCATTGTGGCACCAGCTCTCTGCTGCTCCCAGTGACCCAGTACGAAAAGTGAGGAAAGGTCACAATTGAGTGAATGCATTCTGAAGCACAACCAGTAGGTTAGGAAGGTTTCATACAAAACTAATATAAACATCTGGCTAATTGGCTCAGCAACATTTGCTGCTTAGATGAAGTAAATAAAAGCCATGTGGAAACAGTAACCTGACATTTTTCCTCATGATAAGGTTACCCCTGATTTTTGTAAGAATGTACAAAACCCTGCATGTTTCGGGTCATTGGTACTGCACATTCCTATATGCTGAATTAGCAGTAACCAAAGCGATAACCTACTCTGCCACAAGAGACTGCAACTTCAGAGCTGTTAGTTCGAGTTTGTTCCGCTCATAAAGAGTTACAACGTTTATCTCTGCTGTTTTTGCATTCAAGCAGTTGTACCACAGGAGCTGGAATTGACCTCGATTTGTCCACTACCTGATATCAGAGTATGTGGAGTGTTATAAAAGATAAATTATGAGAAGGTTTCTGTCCTACTGGCCTATAAATAAAATGTGTGTTAGGGCAGGATAATTTTTTTGCCACAGTATGATAAAATTATATAAACTAGCCCCAGTACACTGTCTTATCATACATGTGCAGTAACACAGAGGCAGCTTAAGGCGTCAGGAGGAGCAGAAGAGCAGTAGTCTTGCATAAAATGTGAAGTCTGTGAAATAAGATATCAAAGATACTGTATATTTCTACAGCACACAGTAGCTAGAGTTTATACACACACAGGTATATACATGCGCACATTCCACTCAGAGGTTCAAATCAGATCATTTCCTCTGCCAGAATCATTAAATACAGTATCATTAAATACCTCCATAATTTTATTTTCTCCTGGCATTTTCAAAAACAATGCTTTTTAACTTAATTCTGATGTAAAAATAGTTGCAAATTCAGAACACTCTTAACAGATTTTTCCCTGATCTCGTACCCCAGATATTTTGTTGTTTTGGACTGGATTCACTTATACAGCAGCATAATGGAGGAAGGATGCTTCTACACTTATACATTATATGTAACATACATTTTGTTACAACAAAATAATTTTGATCTAATCTGCTGCATCAGTGCCTGCAAAGGAATATTCTTTAACATACGTGCAGCAATAATAATGCAGATAAAGAAATTAACAACACTTTTCGATTATACAACAAGGAGAAGCCATGACCTTGAGCCTACTGAGCAGCATGTTTGAGGTTAGTATGTAAGTGATCTCCTTAGGGCTGCCTGAAAGTTAAAGTGTATTGGCTTTCTCCCAGCCAAGAATCTTCTGCAAGGAATTGAAGGTTTCTATTAATGGGAAAGGATACAAGGAAATTGGTCATTTCTTATTGAATGTTATTCAAAGGCTTGCCAAACCAAATGCACTGACCAAAAGAAGGAATAAACACACAGGAGGACACCCGCTGTTCAGAGTCATTGATCCAGCAGAGTGGATAATATGCAGTTATCTAATGTACCACCTCGTGTGCTCAGAGCTAAGAACTTATTCACATAAAGTAATTTATTTGGTTACAGAAAATGTTTGTAGAACTAGCAAATTGCTCCCTCTTTCCTTTTTTCTCTCTCTCTCTCTTTTTTTTTTTTTTTTTTTTCCTGTTCAATACTACCAGCACTGCCCTTTGTGCACAGATAAGTGCTACTTGACTCAAAAAGCAAAGAAATGCCATCTCACAGCTGCCTGTACCCAGGCAATTTGCCATTAAACGGAGCGTGCCAAGCAAAGGTTTCTGCAAAAGGCAGTAGTAACTTGTTGCAATGAGAGTGAGAAATATGTACAAGCCCTGAAAAACATCATTATATTCAGTACTAAAATTAGTGTAAAGGTACTATGTACACCTTTGCTTAAAGGTACACAAGATGTTGTGCAATTCAGAGTAAAAACTTTGAGTAGTCAATTTCAGAAAATTTGTAATGAGTTAAAACTGCATAACAATTACTTAGCCACAGGCCTTGAAGGAATTTTTAGAAGGCATATCCTTTCCTCTAGTTACCAGGATTTAATTATTAAACCTGAGTTTCATTAACATGACAATTCCAATCACTTCTACTGTGCCTCTAAGAGCAATAGCAGAATTTGTTAAGTACCAGAATACAAAAATCTGATACCATAATAACTGCTAACAGCAAGCATAAGAGAATAAAAAATCAATTTTTTACAAGAAAAAAATGCACATTTTTAAAGAGATGGGACAGCGTCAGACTTTATTGATGGCAGTTAACTAAAGCCACATTGGACTTATGCAACTAAATCTTGCCTTTACCATAACATGTAACCAAAAATGTGCACGATTGCCCTTTTAACACTGAAGATTGTAATACTAACCTGGGAATAGCAAAGTATCCCACCAAAATTTTATATATATATATATACATATATATATATATATATATTTAAATAAATACTAAAGTATCTGGTTAAGAGAATCCCCTTCTGTCAGATAATACACAGTATCTAAGTATTTGTCTGTTTCTTAAAAAACCTACAGTATCAATGAGCACAGAAGATTCATTTCTGTTAAATAGTATATTCCTTAAAAGTTTTGTAACAGTAAATCCTTTCCCAAAACATTGGAGTTTTCGGTAATGCTATATACACCATCATTTTGCTCAGGGACATGATTTAGCAGAGGGTTGTTACTTAGGGTAGTATGGTTAGTTCATGGTTGGACTCAATGATCTCTAAGATCTTTTCCAACTTGAGTGATTCTATGATTGTATGATTTTTCTCAGTAACCAAACACTGAGCTTACGCTACTTGATTCTTCCAGCTGTAGATCTTTTAGTGTCAGGACGTATTTTTTAATATGTGGTTGAGCTATACAATAGTATGTACGGTATTGTTTCTAATGAAAGTAATGCTTTCACCTGCCAGGCTACTGGCTTTATGAAAGCCATGAAGAAACATAAAATGTCACCTTTATTCTTTTTAATACTTCACAAAATACCCCACTTCTAATATCTAAAGTAATTTTAAACAGTGAAACATTCAAAAAGCTTTGGAAATTCTGTCTGTCTCACTTGAAAGCATAGTATTATGTTCTGTCATGTATTGTAATACTCTGTTGTAGTCCTTAACATAAAAATTAGACTTTAAGTTTTCCCATTCAGCTGTAAGTTTCACTGATTTCAATGTATGTGTTCTGAACAACGTTTTAATGCAAATCTAGATTCATCAACTTTTCTAATAGTTTCTAATTGTCCTGCTATTTTAAGTAAGGAAAGGGTTAATGAACATAAACATTTAATAATTAACATGAAATAAAAGCATAACCATATAATCATTTTTCTTGTATTCATTATCCATCAAAAGAAAATTGATTATCCTATTAATTTTATTATTCAGCTGATAAGAAAGGTCACAAACACCAGGCACAAATGAGAGAGGTATACACAAACATGCTGGTTTCTATTTGCCCTTGCAGTTAAAACTTTGCTCCACAAACGCCCCATCAAAAACAGCCCACCAGCAATGAATGTTGCCAGCTAACAGGCTGTCACCTGTGAGGGACAGGCCAGGACAGCATGATAGATTTGAGCTGTTCTTCACTGTGACTCCCAGGTGTCCTTTGGAAATGATGTGTCTGTGCATGAATTCACCATGTGGTCATGTATGTTGAAGCAGCAGAGAGGAGAAAATTCCAGAAGGATTTTGACCCTACAAGGAGAGCCAGCTTCATCCCATGTTTCCTACAGGTCTTGTGTTCCTCACAAACTGTTTTTCCTCTTGCCATTTTGTGTGTGTGTGTGTGTGTGTGTATGTGTGCGTGTGTTTGGATGACATAAATCTAAGTCTTCTGAGGCAGACTGTTCTCTGCCTGTGTGAAGTGCCTGCCACGATGTAAGCTACTCATTACTTGGGTTGCTAGATGTGGCAGCAACAATAAGAGCAGCAATTTGTTTCTGGACGCATAGCATTGACTGATACAGGGAACATCCTGCACCATCTGCATGTGTGCTGAGAAAGATGCAGCAGCTACAATATATTTCTTACTGCTGAAGTAGGACTCATGCTCCCTGTTGATATTCTGCTCTGATATTAGGGACTGTACTTTCATTAGCATTCAGGTCTTCTGCTTGTAGAGAATAGCAGAAGGAATAGACGTGCTTCTTCTCTTTTTTTTCTTTTTTTTTTTTTTTTTTTTTTTTTTTTCCTGTCAACGTGCAGAAGTTGGGGTTTTCATTTACGTATTTTGCATGGCAGAAGAGATAAGAACCAGCAGATAAAGTCCAAAGCGTCAGTGTAACGAGGTTCAACATGTCATCCATTTGAGTAAGGGACTTATCAATAACAGGGAGGAGTAGGAGTAAAGGACACAGCTGGCTTTCCAGATAATGTTCTTAATCTTATAGAACCTATCAAAATACATAGCAAATATGCTGAGGATTATTTATTTCTCATACTTGCGTGTACTGAATTTTTTATTGGCCAGAGAGGGGAAAATAACATAGGTCTAGAATCAGTGCTGTTCTTAGGACAATTACAAAAATGAGGAGGTTAGAAGGGCTCAGCTATGGCTGACCTCTGTCCGTCAGGAGTTGTTCTCATTGCAGGGCAGTCATAATGGTGTCTGCCTATCTTTCTGATTGCAGAGACTACTCCATTTCCTGTGACAATAATCTTCTGGAACAGGGCAGAAAAAGACCTCAAAGAGATGCTGTCATCCTATCCTTTTTCCTTCTACCTTGCATTGGCCTCTTCTCTCTGGGGAGTGTACAGATCACAGCTGTGCTCCTGAGAATAGTCGTGCTAGAAAGCAGGAAGTTCCTTACTCCCATTCGCTTTACTGGTTATTATTCACTTGGCCTGACCCTCAGGGTACACTACCTCACAAATACAATTCTGTGAGGGAGGAATTCAGTTTTCTATTGATGCAGGACTCCAAAATATTCCAAAGAAACATTGTGGAATATGTACGTGTTCAAATGCAGGCTTAGTGGCAAAAGACTCCTATCTAATAGTCAAACCAGAATCAATAGCAGCATTGTCTTAGTGAGAACAGGATAAAGGGAGGAGTGCTGAGTTGGTGTTAGAATAACTTTTAATTAAGTAGTTGACTTGCTGTTTTGAATTTATGGGTAAATGTATGTATGTAAAATGTATTTGTGTATTGACATTTGTGGCTGTATATTTGAGACAAGAATGAATACTTGAAAAGGTAAGACTTCATTTTGCATAGCAATTGTATTTTAGGTCAATTGACCATGTGCTTATCAAGGGTAAGTGGGCTTGGATATTTGCATGTCATAATAGTACCTGTTATGCCAGTGACTTACAGATTAAAAATATATCAGAGAGGTTTACAACATGAAGTTAGTCATGCATTAATAATTGTCTAAATAGTTACACCAAAAAAAAAACAGGCATTACTCATAAGATTTTAGTTCTTCTCTCAAAATCTTGTACACGTCCCCTATGCACCTTTCGCAAATACCACAGAATTATCTAAGCTTCAAAAAGAGAATCATAATTGTAAGCAAGACTGAAAAAAAAAAGAAATCTGCCACAGACTTTTCCTTTTAGTGACTTCTGGGTCCTTTTTCCAGTCAAGCTGACATTTCAGTTTTAAGTAGTACTTTGTTCAGAATCACCAAGGTATGAAATTGTTGTCTCACAAAGAACAAAAATAGCTTAGTACGTAGAGACAAAAAAGAAACAAGAGTTTCTGTTATAATAATGACTTTCATATTATTTGGATGCTGATCTCTCTCAGACTTCTTTCTTAAATAGATTCTCAGAAAACTATCATGCTGATCCATTACTAGAAACTGTTAACAGCTCTTACACCTTCATCTCAGTTTAGGATTTACATGACAATTGTCAGTGCCATTCTATCATCCGTGTGGTTAATTAAATTTTAGCATTTCAGCACTAATAAGGTTACGTTGGGAATACTGTATGGAGTTTGGGGTTCTGCAGTACAGCAGAGGTACGGACAGACTGCAAACATTTCAACAGATATCCACTACGGATAGGGGTCTGGTGAAAATGCATACAAGGAGAAATGAAGAGACCTGAATTTGTTTACAGTGGAGAAAAGAAGGGTAAGGGGAGATCTAAATGTCTTGAATTAATGGAGAATTATAGAAAAGATAATCCAACTTTTCTCAGAAGTACAAAGGAAAGGAGGAGAGGTAGGGTTCTCAGGTTGCAGCAAGGAAAATTATGATTTAATGCAAGAAAATAAATTCCTCAGAGTGTTGTGAGGCACTGAAACACGTGACTATGGGTTATAACCAGACACAACTCTAAACCACCTGATCTAACTTCAGATTTAGTCCCACTTAGAGCAGGAGGTTGCCTTCAATGACTTCCAGATCTCTCTACCAACCTGAATAATCCTTTGATTCTAATAGATATGTGGGTGAAACTCTCTCTACAGCTTCCTACAGACACCACAATAGACTTTCAGTATCTTTTAAATTTTGTTGACAATGATGACTCTTCAAGGCCATGTATGGTAGAGTATCTTTCTTTACCCTAGCCTAGCCCAAAAAGCATTCAAAACAGGGCCTACATCTCCACACTGTTTTCCATCAGATAGCAACTAAATTACTCATGCCATATCTCTGTCAAACAAAACCACTGGAGGTGTAATGCTATGTCAACTGGAAATCTGATCCAGACCTAGTACAAGAAAAGAATTAAAAATAGTTCTTGCTTTCCAAGTCCTAGCATGTGACTCACATAGTGAATGCTTTTGCTTTTAGTTTACGTAACACCATCTTTACAACTTTTCTATGGCTTGGGAAACATCTTTCAGCCTTACTTTAAGCACACAAACTTACATATCTGCATGTATACACACATATCTGCATATATTTGCATTTGTATAATACATTTCTGTGGTGCTAAGCTTTAAAGAATGTTTGAAAATGGCAAGCTTAGTTCTGCCTTATTTTGCATGAACAAAACTCCCTTTATCCAGGAAATCATGAAGAAATTTCATTGCCTTTATGAAGACAATTCATAGACTCAGAAATACAGGTTGGAAGGGGTATCTGGAGGTCACCTAGCCCAATCACCCATGGAAAGAAGGACTGCTGCTAGCCCTAGATTAGGTTGGCTGCGGTTTTTCCTAGACAAGTCCCAAACATCTCCAAGGAGGACAACCACAGAATTCATGGGAAGCCTCTACCAGAACTGCATCAGCCTCAGAAAAAAGTTTCCTCAAGTCCAGTCTCAAAATTCTCAAGGCTCAGCTTAAGGTTGTTGTCCCTTGTTATTGATAAGAAAATACTTCCTACATTGCTAAAATATTGCCTATATTGCTAATGGAGGAAAAAAAAGAAGAGCCGATGTTGTTTCCAGACCTATGTTCCTGAAAGTCTACACAAATATCTCATCATAGTGTTCTGGCAGTAAAAATGAACATTATCAGTGATTACCTAATATGTTCTCGTAGCACAAGCCAAATGTGGGCACTGGCCTTGCATATCACTGTTTCTGTTAGTGTTAGAATATGCAAAACTTTAGTCTGTGTGTAAAAACTGCATATGAAATATGTCCCGCGTATGAACAAGATTAGTTACATTGCTCTTCCCTTGAAAGATGTTTAATTTACCCCTACAGTAAATTCACTGTCTTCCCATCACTGACTAAGCTTTGGGCATTTTTGCATTCTGAACAGTATGAATCCTTAGCCTCATTAGTTTCATTATTAGACCTACTGGTTTTCTACATTTTAAATCCCCAAGTGTGTGCCAAATGACAGCTTTCAAAGAGTCTGTGCAGCTTTCTACCATTGCAGAACTAAAAGTCTGTCTGATCTCCCAGGGAAGCCCGCTATTTTTCTTTCATTGTGATCTGTGCAGCACAGTAGTTATTCAGAAGTAGTTATTCAAGACAATCAAAAATGAAAGTCCACTCTTTAGAAATGCTTTGGCCTCTTCTTAATTGAACTGTCTACAGTTTCTGTCTGTTTCTTCTTCATGGAGGAGATACTGTCTTTTTTTCCAGGAATGAAGCTAATGTTTGGTATGTAACATTTTTTTCCATACACGTACATCTTGCATCAGTGAATTATTTTTTTTATTTTGCTTGCATTTTTTTAAGTTTACTTACAGCACATAACTGCTTGTTCTCAATTTCTTGCCTACATTTCAGCAAAACAATCCAATTATCATTTCCTAGTGTCAGCCTACACTGGAATGTAGAGTAACAGTCACAGCTAATACAACAGTCATATCTCCAGTACATATTTAGGTTATGTACCTTTCAAGCTAATGCTCTGAAACATGCATGTGCTGTTGTGACACTAGCTCCCCTTGGAATGGCATCGGGGCCAAGGGACAAAAATGCCTTCTGCAGCTCCAGACACACAGAAGTGCCACATGGGATGTTGAGCTGCCTCATTACACTCTGTACAGCTAGACAGCCTGCAGCTCACTGCTGAGATAACCTTTCTCCTTCTTCTACCACCTCTTTCCACATCAGAGAGCAGAGTCTGGATCCAGTTCAGCAGGGAAATTAGTATACACTCAGTCAATATTACCTAAATGCAAAGACAATCTAACCCTTGGTGTTCTGTGTCAAACTGGCTTCTATTCAGATTTATTCATAGCTGCTGGGTTGTCTCCCTGCTTGGTAGGATATGAGTGGGAAGGACAGGAATACTTCATTTCCTTTTTAAAAATGTGGTATCTCAATCTCAAAGGGTAGCTGTCAGCAGCAATGCTGCCAAAATCCAACCCAGTTCCACAAAATCCATGAGTCTCCTGGGCATCCTGCAAAAGGCTAAGCAGAGATGAAGGGGAGCGGAAGGAGTCAGGCTATGAAAAGTCTCAGGAATAGTAAGTGTGATCTCTGGAAAGTTTAGCAGAATCCTCACTGAGGATTGCACAAAACTGCTAGGGCTCCTGCAGCAAGAACTCCTGTATTAGGTACAGTAGATGGTTTTGACATACGACAGGTGCAGTGGAGAAAGACAGCTTCAATTTCCTTTCGTCTGGACCTGAGAACCTGTGATTACTGCCTGCCTGTGCTCTGGGGAAAAAAAAAAAAAAAGGTAATAAACACTTGGATGTTAGTGAAGTTCCACTTTTCTCCAGTATCGGGAAGAAAAAGTCTTCAGCTGAAGAAACATATATCATTTTCCATCACCAGTAATGAAAGAGTCAATGAATTTCCAGCCCTTAAGGGTGTGATTGATTGCCTAGCACAGATAACAGGTGCTGATTCTCTTTTTCCCTGAGCAAGAGTTTGAGATCAGAAAAAGCCCAGAAGGAGCTGCAGGACACTAATCTTGCCCCAACATAGGATGAAGAAGTCATTTGAGATTATGGATGAATTTCCAGCTGCACCTCTTTAGATGGATATTGCATTTGTTCAAGCAAAGAAATATCTAACACTACTCCAAAGCTTGTGAACACTTATGACATTGAGGTGAACTTCCAAGTCCGGCTGTTTTGCTGGCTAATAACAAAATCTTAAAGGATGAGAAGTACTCATGTACTGAATGGTAACTTATATCCTGTGCTATGAATCTATTGGAAAGTAGTCCTCAGTTATGCAGCTTGCCTTTAGTTTGTCAACAAAACACAGATATGGATCTTGGCAAGAGGCTGTGGTGACTGGATCCTGTTTTCTGGGTTCTCCTACTGCAGTCAGTACAACAAGTGGTGCAGTTCAGGCTATTACTAGGAAAGAAAGATAAAAGGCTTTACTTTTTTGCTTACTAAATTCCAGTTATGAAATTAAGTTGAAATTTTTTTGGTAGGAATTCCAAATTGAGACAAATCATTACTGAATAATGTAATGAATAATGAATGGCGACCCTGCACATAGCAGGGGGGGGTTGAAACTAGATGATCATTGTGGTCCTTTTCAACTCAGGCCATATGATTCTATGAATAGAGTCATAGATTATTATCTGGGATAAATAATACAGACTGGAACAACAATCACAGAAACAACTTTCCCAGGAATTATTCTGAGCTGGGTTTACACTAACATGAGAAAGGTTGTACTACAGTGCTGACCAGCTAAGAAAGGTTTCCAGGATACTTTAATAGCAAATCTTGCCACATTGCTAAAGATGCCCCTGAAATACTCTTTTTTAGCCATGAGACTGGCTCATCAGTTGGTGATGAAATATTTTAAACATTAGTTTCAGCTCAATTTAAAATGTTCCTAAGACTCTTCTGAGATCTCAGTTTTGCTTTGGTTAGGTGAGCTATGTGTATTAATTATTCTAATTTTAATATAGCCCAACTCATTAGAACACTGACACTGCATTTACCCAGTTAGCAAGTTCTGACTCCTTGTAGACTGAGCAAATCTTATGTAGTTCAATACCACAGTTAACTCTCCATCTGCACAGCCATCAGAAGAGCACAGAAGTCTCTTGGTAGGCACCACTAACCTGTTCTGCAGGTACCTGTGTTTCACTTCTTGTGCTGTCTGTGAGTCTTACTCATGCATAGCTAAGTCAGCAACAACACTTTGGTAATACAGACTCAAACCAAAATATCTACCAGGGCAGATGAGGATCAACTTTCATATTAGTGTACTTTGAATGGAGAATTCAGCTTGTAGGGCTGTAATGTTATCTGCTGGTATTCTCAGTCTGATTTCCTAAAGAGCGTCCCTAATAAAGAGTACAGGGCTAGAAAACTTATTTTGCATTAAAAGTATGTAAGCTTCATGCCACTGGGATTGTTATCACTACAAAACTTTGAGGCAACTCCCAGCAGCTTTGATGAGTGATCCAACACGTAGCCAGAGGAAATGAAACTTTTCTGATGGGTGGTTCTTCTACTCAGAGCCTTCATCTTAATCTTCAAAGTCTTTAATTAGTCCAATCTCAATGCCATAAAAAGCAACCCTCACCACTCTTCAAGAGTTTTATTTATAACAGCTCTGCTCCTTAGAAGTGCCAAACCCACTTGACCTTAAGCATATAACATGTGAAAGCAGGAAACAAAATTTTCTCATCTCCTTTCACATAGCTCTCTAGCAGAAAGAAACAGAAATGGCCGCAAATGTGTCCACCTGTCAAATGCATTTTTGCAATTGGTTACATACACAAGAACAAAAACAGTGGTAAAAAACTTACAGGAAATGTGTGGGGAGGTGGAAATAGAAAGTATTAGTAGAGAAAGGGAGGGCTGAGGGAAGGGGGTCAGAACTGCTGTGAAAGAAAACCATTAGTCTCACATGTACTTCTGAGTGCTCCCATGGCCACTAAGAAAACTCTAACAATGAGGAAGAAATTGCAGAAAGTGGAAGAAGCTTGGAGAAAAAAACACTGTAAGTTAATGAGGAAAAGATTACAAATAATAGGACTTGGACCTTAACCCAAAGCTTGGATCCCACATCCTCTTATAATATTTATTCAAAGGTGTTTGGATACTGGGTGGTGACAGTAACATAAGAGTGCAGAACAAAAAAAAATCAGCTCTTTTTTTGAGGTTGTATGAAAAATGACTATTCAGAATGCTTCTTCTAACCAGAGGTGAAAGGTCATACGTTCTGTCTCTAAGTTCTTTCTAACTTTTTAAGTCATTACAAATAGAGCCTAATAATCCATAGTTGACATTCATAGGTGTCAAATTCAGGCGCTGCATGCAGAAACTGAGAAACCAGGTAGGTATTTGAATATGCAGTTTTCATGTTATACACTTTTGCCTGTCTCTCTGCACTCAGTGTGTTCACATATTTTTTAGGCTGCCAAAATACATCATGGGTCAGGTGCAGACTGTCAAAGGCAAGACCTTTCAATTTGTAGAACATGAAATGGAAAAAAGGAGTTGCAAAAGTCAACCTTCAGGAAACACTTGAGGAAGAGAATACGATGACAGATACTGGATACTTAACAGTTCACTTGCTTTATGCATGAGTAGTTATAGCAACATCACTGCCATAAGAGTATTATTTTTACTGCTAATATAGTAAGCCCAACTGATTTTTTATTTTTTTCAAATTTCCAGTGTTGTAACACAGACTATGTTGAAAATTCCTGATTTTTTAAAATGTTATTTCACTTTTCTGTCTTCTTACAGCTTAAATGTCTCTCACCTGTATCAGCCTACACACTAATCACTTTTGTCTGGCAGGTGTGTAAGTACATCTCATGTGTCACTGGATAAAATGCTAATGTCACTGCATTATCTACTTGAAATAAGAAACCAAGAGAAGACTTGAGAAAAAGATCCTACTTCTAGGAAGGGAAAAAAAAACGAACACTTAAAATGAAACCTTATGTAAAATAATAATCCCACACTGGGCTGTTGTCAGAGCCCACCCTGCAGTAGGGAAGGTGCACAGGTGCAGGGTTTTTCCTTCCCTCTGCTCTGCACATGATGCTGGCTTTGCTTTTTGAACAAGAGAGGTGCTTTTTTTCCAAGAGGTGTTGCTCCAGTAGCCCAACATCCAGCTCTCCAGACAAGATCATTTAAACGTGGTTTGTTGTTTTTTTCCTTCAAGCAAAGCTTGAGTGTATATGTTCACTGTTTTCTGCTCTGTATTTTCATGGGTTTCTGCACAATTTTTAGCAGGTTTTCTGAAAACTGCATTTCTGAGTGCTTGTTTTGCTTGCTACATGGCGTTCTAGGCCTTGTACTCTGGGCAAGCCCAGCTGATTTCTTTATTCCAGTCAGAGAATGATCATACCAAGAGGAAGAGACAATTTGATTTCATTTCTAAACACTGGACAAGATAAAGTAATAAAGAGGTGTTTTTTCTAAATTTGACATTTTCTTGAGAAAAATGCACAAGTATAAAGACTGGAGTGTTGCATGATATTCAGATTTTGACAGGCAACATAACATCATGCTTTAAACAGAAAATCATTACTTGCATTCCATACTGTTCTAAAAGTATCCTGTTTACCAGTACAGTGATAATATATTTAGTATTTGGAAAACTAGCCTAATACCTAACATGAAATTTTAATAAAATTCAGATTTTTCCCGTATTTCATTCTTGGCTGTTCAAATAGTTGAAAGACACCACACTTCATAACTTAAAAACACCTATTTATTTTTCTCTGGCAAAGGAGAGTATTTCATACAAGAACTAAATCTAAAAGCTTTTTAATGAGTGTTTTTTAGCTTAGAACAAAACAGACAGAGTACAAAAAATATGTTGAGTGAAACCTTAGCCCCACTGAATTCCATGGCAAATTCCCCACTGACTTCACAGAGCCAAGACCTCACCCAGCAGTCACAGAATGAAGACAGCTGACACTGCACTACCGTTAGAGATGGACAAAAGATAAAAAATCTCAATGTTCTAGATATGGTCAAGTTTACACAGGCAAGATTCAGCTGAACTCTGAGCTGAGATCTAGTAAGTGATTTAAGTCAGCAGAGGAAAATGATAGCTGTGATAGAATTTAAGTGTGCTAGGAACAATCAAAATATAGCTTCTTTTTAAACCAAAATGTCAGGCTCTCTCTATAATTTAATGCATCAAAAACACTCCATAGCCTCCACAGGCTATAAGAGTTCAAGGATGACCTTCTAGCCTGGTCAACTGTAAAGCAATCTTCTGAAATACTTACCATGACATACGAATAGCAACAATGGGAACGAGAGAGCACTGATAGAAAAGAATGGGACAAAACCAGTCTGCACATTCTGGCATAAAGCAGCAGAGGAGGACAGAGTTCATTTTGGATGCTCCCGGTGAATCTTTATGTGTTTGCTTCCGTAATGTTGCAGTAATATCCCAGACATAATAGGAAAATAGCTGTCCCGTGTGCCTTCGAAAATGCTATAGCAGATCAAAGAAGAAATAGATTCTTTTGATGAAAAGGACTCATAGTATGTAGCATAAAGAATAGGGAAGAATGCAAATCCATCCAAGCAGTAAGTATGTTTTACAATCCCAGCTAATACGAATGACAAAGGCTGATTGACTTCAGTGTTGTGGCCTGCAATCTTGAATAAGTGTTTCATTGTCTTCTGGAGGGAACTGGATGGCATCTGGAGCAGCAGCACTTCCCTCTCAGCTCTGTGGACCACTGACTTTTTACAGCCTCTTGACAGTGAGATGTACTTTTGGACAGTACAGATAAATGTTCTGCAGAAAATAATTGTCTTAAATTAAAAGTGGCATCCCAATAAAAATAAGTATTGTACAAAAATGGCAGTATGTTTAATGTATTTTTTTATTTATGGTTTTAATATCATAACAAAATTACTGGAGTCATGCATTTCTAGGGAGAATATTAAGAAATAAGATGCAAAAATGAATTGATGGCATAAGTTGATGGATTTTCTATAAATATACTACAAAAAGAAGGAAAGTAGGTTTCTCTAGAACTGTTCAGAACAGAAATTACACTGAAGTTTCAAAAGGATTTTCAATTACCTGCAAGTGTAACACCGCATGCCATTGAGGGCATGTTTGCTAAGGTCTGATCCTCATGAAAATTAATTATACATCTATTAACTCTAAGCACACAGCCGATTGCACTGCAGACGCAGTTAAAATTAAACCTCTGCCTTGCTGTTTAGCTGAAATAGGGCCTAAGGTGAACTAAATCTTCAGCAGGGTTTGTCATATTCCTGGTCTTGCTCTAGGAGTCAGCATGCAGCCAAGAGCCAGCAAGGGCAGTAGCTCAGGTTGCAACCTTGTCTGACATTCAGGTTCCCACAACTTAGCAAGGTCTTTTGGGACAGAGGAACAGGCAGACTGGCTACCAGCATGAGGGAAAAGGCCAGACAGTGTTCACAGCAGTTGTTTGAGAGCTGGGGACAGTGGGAATTGGATGGATTTGCACTGTGAGCAAGAAAGAGCACAGAGAATTATTTAGAACACTGGAATCACTTTGCAATTAAGGAAAGTCCGAATTCTTCAAAACCTTAATGTGAGCAAGCACTTATGTCAAACTCATTTCACACTGAATAATAGTGCTTGCACAACTTATATGCTTGGTATGTATATAAAATCATATAACTGATATTTATATAGCATCAGAAACAGGTTTCTGTTCTCACTGCTGTCTTCTTTTTGCTTAAACTTGTGCACTGGAAACACAACAATCAGCACTGGTCTAAAGCAAATCAAAAGCAATCTGCAGTAATTCTCTCACCAAAGCCTTTTGTCTGAAGATTTTGGAAAGATACAAAACTCATTAGGTTTCTCAGGCCATTTGCATTTCTGAAGCTCCAAAAATTAAACCAGAAAAGAAGAAATATTCTCCTGCCAGAACACAGATCAGAGATGCTGCCTGCAGCAGCGAAATATTCAGTAGGTTTCATGAATGGTCATGAAGAGGGAGGGACGAACATGCTACAGTTTCCCCGGAGTAACTGATTAATCCTCCGGGGAAGCAACGCCTCAGTAATCTTTGGTGTGTGAGTCAGCATTATGTGTGGGAGAACTGTTCACTTTTTTACAGCACATGATTTGAATTGGGCACTTTGCAAAAAAAAAAAAAAAAAAAAAAAAAAAAAAA
>JAOWBP010051262.1:0-55595 GCA_028571105.1 Tragopan temminckii | reverse complement strand
CCACATTCCTCCAATTTGGAGATAAGGATGTGGTGGGGGACCATGTCAAAGGCCTTGATCAAGTCCAGGTAAATGACGTCGGTCGCTTTCCCCTTGTCCACTAATGCCATCACTGCATCATAGAAGGCCACCAGATTGGTCAAGCATGACCTTCCTCTGGTGAAGCCATGCTGGCTGTCTCAGATCACACGCTCATTCCTCATGTGATCAAGCATGTTGTCCAGGAGGATCTGTTCCATGATCTTCGCAAGCACAGAGGTGAAACTCACCGGCCTGTAGTTCCCGGGGTCCTCCTTGCTCCCTTTCTTGTAAATGGTAGTGACGTGACCCTTCCTCCAGTCATCCGGGACCTCACCTGACAGCCACAACTTTTCAAATATGATGGAGAGCGGCTTGGCAACCACCACAGCCAGCTCCTTCAGAACCCTGAGATGCCCATCATTTGGCCCCAAAGACTTGTATGCATTCAGTCTCACAAGGCAGTCTCAGACTTCCTCTGTTCTTTCACTGAGGGGAGTTTACTCCCCCAGTCCCCACCTAGAGGTTTAGAGATGCAGAGCTCAGGGACATGAGAAGTCCTGGAATCCTGGCTGCCAGTGAAGACTGAGGCAAAGAACTCATTCAGTACCTCAGCTTTCTCTTCTGTTGAAGCCAGTTCTCCTTTTACATTTAAGGTGATCAAAATATCTTACAGATTGCTGAAACTGTGTCACCATCTTCAGTTTTCACAGTAGAAAAAAAAGAAAAGATTACTCCACAGTTTTGCCTTTCATTGCTGATCCCAGAATCCTAGATTCTGGATAGATGGACCTTAAAGATATGTTTATTTTTTAAAAAAACAAAAGATTAGTATTGCATTCTCCATTCATCAGTTAATAGCACTGAAGCCCACCTCGTTGCACCAAGTGTACTGTGTATAGTTTTTACCAAACTAGAACTACAAATTTGACTTGTGGTACAAAAGATGGGGAAAAAAATAAAGGTTTATTAGCTTGTGTGATACACTGAAATTCTGTCTTACTTCTTCCAAAAACTCAAATTACAACAGCACTGAAAAGCATAAAGCAGATGTCAACAGCTGCTTGCTGACTTAATTGCATAGAGAACAGATGTTCCTATATCCATCAAATAATAATGAATAAGCAACTGAAAACCCATGTAAAGCAATAGATACACTTGCTTATGTGGTGTTCCAGACCAACGAAATGTCCTACCTTTGGTCTACTTTGTTTCCTAAAGTTTATTCATAACAATAATTGACTGCTTTTGTTACAAGTCTTCTTTTCATTTTGTGTGGAAAAAAATGCCAGATACAATAACTAGAAAAATAACTGTACTTTGAAAGTTATGTAGGTCACAAAATAAAGTTCTGAATAACAAAGCTAAACAAATTATTTCATAATCGGTCTCATCAGAAAATGAAATAAAAGATTAAGTGGGGAGTAAGTAATACTTTTTTTTCCTTTTTTTTTTTTTTTTCTTTTTCCCCAGCTAAAGTTGAAGTAATCTTTGATTATGAAATAACTTCTTGTTCAAGAATTAGTCTTTATCCAAGCCTGGGTAGTTTCACAAGACCAAGCCTTTGAACTCTGTCTTTAATTCCTGTCTGCAGTGGTTTCACTATGCTCTACCACATTCAGGATATCAAGGAGACCTTATCACTCTCTACAACTATGTGATGGGAGGCTGTGGTGAGGTGAGAGTCAGCTTCTTCTTCTGTGTAACTAGCGATAGGACTATAGGCAACGTCCTCATGTTGCACCAAGGGAGATTCAGGTTGGACACTGAGAAAAATTTGTTCTCCAAAAGAGTGATTAGCTGCTGGAATGGGCTGCGCAGAGGGGTGGTTGGGTCATTGTCCTTCGAGAAATGTTTATATGTTGTACTAAGCAACATGTTTTAGTAGGGAAATATTGGTGATATGTGGATGGTTGGAGTGGATTGTCTTGGAGGTCTTTTCCAACCTTGGTGATTCTATGATTTTACAAGGCTTGAAGCGTTCAGACTAGAAGAGAGAAGTCTTTCAGGAGATCATATGTATAAATATCTGATCCATAATACATATCCATGTGTATAAACTCCTCAAAGTATTATGTGGAGAAGATGGAACCAGACTGTTCTCAGTGATACTAAGTTGCAGGAGTAGCAGAAACGCAGAAAACCAGAAAGATTAAAAATTATATCTGAATATAAGAAAAATATTTTTTCCAGTGAAAGTAATGAAAACTTACACAGATTGCCCAGCGAGCATGGAATCTGCATTCTTAGAGATATTCAAGTCTGTCTGGACACAGCCCTCTGAAACATGTTCTAGCTAATGCTGCTCTAAGCAGAGAGTTGGAATAGTTCTCCAAATATGCCAAACATTTTTTTTTCATTCTGTGATTCTATGAAGTGCTAGTAGAGTGGTAGAGTGACATAATCGTAGCTGTTATAATCCAGCTAATGCAGCCAAGGATAGTTTGTCTTCAGTGAGCTCAGAATTATACAGGAAACTTATCACTAGCGATGGAAAACTCTTCCAAGGCATGTAAGATAGATGCACTGCCAATAAGCTAACTCCAAAATGCATTTTCCTCAAACCACTTTTCTGCTTCTCTCACATGGAGTGTTTTGCTCCTGTAATTCATCAATTCTGCTCCTGTATTTTTCTGCTGAATGCTACCCGGAATAGAAGTGTATTTTCCTGCATCTATTAAGAAGTTTAGGGGTTTAAAATTGCCAGTTCATTGTGTTATTAACAAAGCCAACAGTCAAAGTGGCAACGAATAACAGCATCAAACAACTTTCTCTAGAATTCCAAGAGGCAATATACACTTAAAAATGATAATCAGCTGAATTTTGGGGCCCAACATGACTTGTATGATCATATCCAACTGAATGATACTGAGTGATATGTGTTTGACATGCATGGAATATTGGACTCCTTGTACCAGAAATTATTGTGTTTAAAAGAATGTTAATGACTGAAATAGGTCCTAGAATACCTGTCTCATTTTATAGACATATACAGTGTTATTTGCAACAGAACCCTAAGGCATAATGATGTATAATTTACATTATCATGGACTGAATAAGCGACTAAGTAAAAACTGTCAAATTATATTGTTGTTTTTAATATGAATGCACATCCCATTCTCTCAGTAAGATATGAATTGTAATTTCATGCTGTAAAACTTCACAATACAGAGAATTGGTCATTAGATTTTCATTTGTTAAAGCAGTAATATAAGGAGAATACAATCAGATCTATAGTAATTTATCATTTTGTATGTCCTAGACTATGACAACAACCTTAAAAACATGTTTTGAAGAACAATATAGTAATTATATAAAATACTTTGTAGAACTACTGTTAAAGAAAACACTTTATAGAGTGATAATTATATTTTCAAACATGACTTGTACATTTCCATATATCATCCTTTGTACTTCTCTAAGCACCATTTTTTTTTAAAGTTTGCTCTGCTTTGAATTGTTCTCAGAATTGACTCAATTGCATTTTAGTAAGTAGAACTAAACATTTGCACTTTATTTTTATCAATATTTTTTGAAAAAATAAAGTGTTAAAACTATCAAATTCACTGAACACTAAGATAATCTATTGATAATTATTATACTTAGCAAAATAATTTTCTAAATGAGTAGAACTTTTCCTTTTACAGCAAGTTGTTAGAGATGTAAGCTAGTGTGAAATTAAGGTGAGCAGTAATTAATTATTCCTTATTAATTTTGATTTCAACTTTAATATTACTGGATTTTGACTATTTTTTTTTCAAATTTACACTCAGAAGCATGGATTTCTTTGAATTTTCCATCAGCCATCACATAAGCTTCTAGATTATCCAGAACCCATGTAACAAATCACTAGGGAAGAATAACCATCAGTAAGACACATTTTTACTTCTGAAAGCAAAGCAGAAGATTATCTATGCTGTAGTCAGAAACAAGAACCGATTTGTAAAATAGATTACCTAAAAGCAAATGTATTAAATACTGTATCTAGTACAGTAAATCTGTAATGGCCCTTTTCTTTATAAGCTGCTTTGTTAGAGGATTAGTGCATTCCTGCCACAAAAAATATTTCATATTACTTTTAGTATGTTATTATAAATCAAGAACAAATAAAGGATAATTCATCTGAGTATTTTTCTTTGCTTTCATTCCCCCACCCTCCACCATTTTACTTTGTTTGTTTGCTTGTTTGTTTTATAATATAGATTTAATCAGTACTTTGGTCTACAGCACTTATATGTGTATTATATTTGTAGATATACATAAATGTTGTGCTACATACGTATATAAATGCTTTTATATTATATAATGTATGCAATAAATAATGTATTTATAAATTAATAATTAAGTCATAATTTTGCAGTTGGATATCAAATAGCAGTAATAGTATATATATTATATATATATATATGTATGTACAAATGATGTTATTTGATTGTTTGCTACTTGATTGCAAAACTGTTATTTTGGCAAATTAAAGTAAGCAGTATTTTTGTTAGTAATCATAAAAATTAAGCTTGCTTCTTTCCATTTCTTTTCAAGTGGATATTGGGACCAAGTCTTTTTTTTTTTTTTTTTTTTTAAATAATATTTTTGCTATTTTTCTTCAATATATTCTGATTTCTCTGGCTTGGTTTTATTTGTTAGTTTTATCCTATCACCATTATTTTTCAGGGGTTTTTTTTGTTTGTTTTTAGTTTTTCTTTTGGATCACATCAAGACATATGTATGTTCTTCAATAACAAAATTTTTGTCCATATAAAAATATGACATATCTCTACTGCATTATATATACATAACAATAATAAAGTATTATAAAATTATATAGCAATATAATGATAGCATAGTATATAGCAATATAATAATGTTACAACAATATATAGTTTACACAGGCAGATAGTGATAGTACAAGAATGAATGGTTTTAAACTAAAAGAGAGGAGATTTAGATTAGCTAATAAGAAGAAATTATTTACAGAGAATTGATGAGACTACGGAACATGTTACCCAGTTAAACTGTGAATATGCCACTCCCTGGAAGCGTTTATGAAAACGTTTAAGGCCAGGATGGTTACCATCCTGGGCAGCCTAATCTAGTACTGACAAGTCTGCCCACAGCAGACTGGTTGGAATTAGATGATCTTCATGGTCCCTTCCAACGCTATGAAGGGTTTAAGTATGATCCTATGGTATTTATATCCTATCCATAGTATGATCCTATTATATTTTCTGATAATTTGTATAAGTCGTATAATAGATAATCATTTATTCATTGCAGCTGAATGCTCTTATCTAATTAAAGTCATGATTAAGAATTTAAGTAAGGTTCCCGAGGAGAGTTCTTAAGTATGCCAGATGTTCCTGATTGAAGAAAAGTGAAGTTTAATAGTTCTGTGTTTTCTTTTGATCCATATTTTTACCTATTAGGTGCTTGTCTCTTACTCTGCTTCTTCAGTTTATGACTTCTCAATTTCATGCAGCAAAGTTCTGCTGCTTTTCTGCACCTCTCTGAAATGCACTTTGGAACTTTTGAATAAAAGGTCTATTTCTTTATACATAGTGTAAATTCTTAACTCGTGATTGGCTGATTGCAATCAATGGCTTTAATAGTTTATCTGGCAGATATTCCTTAAAAAAATTGGAATCAGAATTTCCATCCCATTGTAGATTATCTAAGCCAAATGAAAACTAAATCAAAACTAAAAGCCTCTGTCAGGTGGTGTTCCATACTTGTTTATATTAAATATGAATAATATATATTATGCATAAGAATATGTTTTTTGCAATTTATTCATGCATTACTGACAGCTCACTGCTTCATCTTCTCTCTTCCTTGTGAGTCTGAGAAAGCCTCTCATTGTACTTTGTGGGTGCAGTTTTATCTTTTTTTCCCAAATGAGGTACACTTTAGTGTATCTGAGTTCTCATATTATCAAATAGTTTAGCTAGAATCTATATCTATATCAATAGTATCTATAGCTGATAAATGTATCCAATAGATTTTAATTTACACATGTGCTAAGAGAGGTTACATGGGTGTGCTATTTTTGTCTTTAATCAGTAAGGCTAGGGTTCTGATCAACAAATTCTTTCCTACTCTAATTTTCAATGTAGAATTTTTCTTCTGAGTAAAAAGCAAGCAAGCAAACAAACAAAATCAACAAATGCAAGTATGTAATCTTTTTTTATATAATATTTTTATTCCTATATTGTAATATAGTACAAGTTGTTGATTTCCATCAAGTCATATTTACAGACCATATCCTCACATCAAGACTATGATAACATATTGACTCAGGAAGAAGTACTTTCCTCTTTTTCTTTTATCTCCATTAACTGTGTTGAGAACTTCTTGATTGTGTCATCACTCATCTCTGACTTGCTATATCTAATATGTGATGTTCGTATATAACAAATATATCACAGGCTGCAGTTTGTATCCTATGATGCTGAAACATGTTTTCTACTGAAGTCTGTAGAGTTTTTGGTCAATAAGTTATCTAGGGAAGAATTTCTCCCCAGTTGTTCAGGTCACAAGTTACTATCTTCTCAATCAGAAATCATTAGGGGAATCTATCCTGCTTTCTCTTGGAATCAAAATTCCCTGAGTTGCTTTATGAATTTTGAGTGCATAAAGAATATGCTGCTGATATTTGAGGTAAACTTTGGAGACCAGAAAATTTTGAAAAGAGAAAAAAAAAAAAAAAAAAAAAGACAAATAGGTATCTGTATAGTTGGCATATACATGTATCATACTGATATTGAGATAAATCAGAGTAAGCCAGATACTTAATGCAGTCTTCCTATACAGCTGTCACACAAGAAAAGAAAACAGAGGAAACCTGAAATTGGGCTAGGCTGGTAAGGAAGTGGTGGGCTGAAAACTTTCCATGTTGTATCTGTTGATGGTTTATTTCCATCAGAATCTCTCATTCATTACCCTCAGTTGCTATCCTATTGAAAGATAGGGTACAGTTGAAAGATAGAAGGAATCTAAATAAAAGATAATGGAGAAAAACAGAATGTTATGACAATCTCATGATTTCAGAGAGATACAAAATGAAAAAAAAAAAAAACCTCATAATTTGATGGGATGGAGAAAAACAGAGTGTGTAGTATTATATGGAGCAGGGAAAAGACAGAGTCACAGAGAAAAAGAAAAAAAAATGAACAATAAGTTCAGAGTCTGACAGGAGGTAGAGTGGGAATTAATTCATTAATCAAGGATAGGACCAGGATAAGGAAAAAACAAACAAACAAACAAACAAACAAAAATACAGGATGAAGACAAGCAAAAATTAGCAATCAGGAATACCTTTGCATGTCCTGAAATTTAAAGATCTTATCCATACATTCACAATATTTTTCTGGTACAGAATACACCATAAGACCACATGTATCCCCTTCATCAAAATGACATAGAAATATCAGAAGGATAGGGAAAGGTAGATTTCTGAGTGGAGTATAAGGAGAAAAAATAGGAGGATAAAAAACAAAAGGGAATTGAGGCTGGGGACTTTAGCTACAAAGAAGACATAAAGAAACAAACAGGGATGTTGTTTTGGAGTGGAGAAAGATCTTTCAGAAGCACAAATGACCAACAGTGAGAATACAGAAATTGTTATAAGAAAAATAATTCAAAAAAGTTGCAAGAAAAGAGATCTTCCAGGTTGGAAGTAAAAGTGATGATGTGGCAGTATGGAATAAAAAATAATAATTTAAAATCTCAGAAATTTTTAGAATGTGTTTTCACTTTTAGAGATCCTGAAGCTCTTGGTAGTTCTAAATCTGTACTTGTTTCAAACTAAAAAGTCAGCAATAAAAATAAATAAATAAATAAATAACACAAAGATTTTAATTTCACACTGTGGAAAAACAGTGTTGAAGGATAAGGAGAGGAAGATGTACTGTAGCAACAAGATTTTCAGTATTTTAATATGATAGTGAAATTTTGTTGAATGTTTTTTAAGTTATCTGTATTCCTTAACACTGTTCAAAATCCACTGAAAATTGTTTGTGTTCGGCATGATTTCTGATTGCAGTTATTTCTTTATTCTTATCTTTCACTACAAATCTTAATGTCAGTTGTGATTAGGAGTCTGTTGCTTACTGATAATGTTGATATCTACACAGCAAGCTATTTATGCACTTAATTTAGTTTTATTTGTAGGGATGAAACATATATTGTGGAGTTGTGAATTCCCCAACAGTTCAATTAATTGTCACGTAATTGAGGCTTTTTCTTTCCAGGAGTTTTCTTTATCTTTAACCATATGTACCTGATCAGGTCTACATGAGAAAATCACTTTCATAACTAACCCAAATGCTGTCAGTGACTAAAGTCACTGAAAGTCTTTCTGTCTCATCTCTGTCTGAATGTTTACTTTTTACATGCATTTAGATACTGACAGAGGATTACGTCACAGTTGTCATAGATGCTGCACATGTATGCATGTGCACATGAAAATAATATGTGCCAGCTACTCAAACAATCACTGAACTTCAGGGTTTGAAAATGGCTGGTAACAATTTATAGGTCTGAGCTACGATTATTCTTAAAATCTTTCTGTAAAGGAGCGTCGAAGATAAGCATTCTCCATATGGACTTCTTATGGTTGTTGATGAGTCAGGTTCGTTGTTAAATGTGATGATCTTGAAGGTCTTTTCCAACATAAATGATTCTTTAATTCTGTATAGACTTTTCCCTTCTCTTTCTGCAGTCATACTTTGTTTTCTCTCTTGCTTTCTTCCAATAGAGAAAGTTAAAACAATCCAAGACCATTCATGAACAAAGGCTTGCAAGAACTGTCAGTCTTTCAAAATCTTAGTGTTTGTATCACTGATACTCTTTTGTCCTGTCTAATATATCTAACCTCTTTTGGCTTCCTACATGAGGAATAAGAGACTTAAATAATGTATGGGAAAATCATAATTATATCATAATTAAACCTGCAAGCCTTGTTTTACCTAGATTCCTGGCATTGTGACAACATTTAGATCCCTACATTCTCTCTTACCTTTATTGCCTTCTCACAGCTAACCTTACTGGTAATGATGCTAATTGTATTGTTAAACTGAAACTGCAATTGTCTGGAAATTACTAAATTTTAATTCATTTATCATAGAATCATAGAATCATAGAATCATAGAATTGCAAGGTTGGAAACAACCTGCAAGGTCATCTAGTCCAACCATCCTCCCACTGTCATTGCTACCACAAGCCTCTAAACAGTATCTTGTAGCACCTCATCCAGCACCACCTCCTGAACACTTCCAGGGACAGCGACTCCACCACCTCCCTGGGCAGGCCATTCCAGTGCCTAACCACTCTCTGAGAGAAAAAGTACTTCCTTATGGTACAACTTGTGTCCATTTCCTTGGGTCCTGTTTGCTGCCTGAGAGAAGAGGCCAAACCCTTCCTCATCACAACCTCCCTTCAGGAAGTTGCAGAGTTCAATGAGGTCTCCTCTGAGCCTCCTCTTTTCCAGACTAAACAATACCAGCTCCTTCAGCTGCTCCTCATTAGACTTGTGCTCCAGACCCCTCACCGATTTCATTGCCCTTCTCTGGACACGCCCCAGGGCCTCAATGTCTCTCTTGTAGTGAGGGACTGAAAACTAAACACAGTATTTGAGGTGCGGCCTCACCAGTGCTGAGTATAGGGGGATGATTACCTCCCTGCTCCTGGTGGACACACTATTTCTAATGCAGGCCAGGATGGCACTGGCCCTCTTGGCCACCTGGGCACACTGCTGGCTCATGTTCAGCTGGGAATCAGCCAACACCCCCAAGTCCCTTTCCTCTTCACAGTCATCTAGCCACTCATCCCCAAGCCTATAGCACTGTATGAGGTTATTGTGGCCAAAGTGCAAGATCCGACACTTGGCTTTGTTGAACCTCATCCCATTCACCTCAGTCCAGTGATCCAGCTTACCTAGATCCCTCTGAAGGGCCTCTCTACCCTTAGGCACATCAACACTACCTCCCAACGTGGTGTCATCTGCAAACTTACTGAGGGTACACCCAATCCCTTCATCTAGGCCATCAGTAAAGATATTAAACAAGATGGGCCACAGTACTGACCCCTGAGGGACACCACTTGTAACGGATCACCAGCTGGACTTAGGTCCATTAACCACTACTCGTTGGGCACGGCCCTCTAGCCAGTTCCTTACCCAAAGAAGCAAATACCTGTCCAGGCCATGGGCAGCCAGTTTCCCCAGAAGAATACTCTGAGAGACTGTGTCGAAGGCTTTGCTGAAATCCAGGTAGACAGCCTTTCCCTCGTCTACCAGGCTGGTCACCGAGTCATAGAAGGAGATGAGGTTGGTCAAACATGACCTGCCTTTCATGAACCTGTGCTGGCTGGGCCTGATCCCCTGGACACCACACACATGACATGTGATCTCACCCAAGATTATTTGTTCCATAACTTTCTCTGGTACCGAGGTCAGGCTGACAGGCCTGTAGTTTCCCCGGTCCTCCTCACAGCCCTTCTTGTAGATGGGAGTCACATAGGCAAGCTCCAGTTCTCTGGGACCTCTCCAGATAACCAGGATCGCTGGTAGATGGCCAAGAGCAGCTCAGCAATCACCCCCTGCCAGGGGGAGATTATATATTTGTTTGTTTATTATTTGAATAGAACAACATTTATTAAATGCATTTTTCAGAGAGTTCTCTGGAGAATAATTTTATTTACCATGGTCTAATTCATGGATCTGCAAAATTTCAAATATTTTCTTTGTAAATATATAGTATATTCTATGATGTATATAAACTGCAATATGTTTTAGAAGACATTTATCTTGGTCTTGTGTTGGGAGGTGAAAATAGAAATGTCTGATAAAATATGTTAATTTTATTGTAAAAAGACAAATCCCAACACTCCCATTTGCAGTAGATGTCATATACTTTTTTCTATAGTAATCTGAACTCCTTGCAGATTTTTATATTTTGGTGTTGAAAGAGTTTGACCCATTCTCTGTATCACTGTGTAATGATAAACAAATCAGGGACATTGTATCTTGTTTTAGATTATGAAAGGTGAGTCTCCTGTATAAGAAATATGTGATCATAAAGAGTGAGTATTCAGGAAAATTCTTCTTGTTTTTTAATACAAGTGCTGTCATCATTAAAATTGGAAAGGGAAATTAAAAAGTGTAGTGCTCTAAAAGGTACTGATGTGAATACACATTTACAAATGTTATAGTATTTTTCATATTTTATTGAAAAATTTAAACTTTATTTTCTTGTATATAAAACGACCTTGTACATGGCTTGATCCAACATTTTGAAAACTATCTCTGAAATTTAAACAAGCATTTTTAGTGAAAGATGAAAATGAAGTATGAACTCTTTGTGGTACAGTAAATGGGCTTTCCTCATTTTTTTAGGATTTCATCTGTTTTATTCTGTTTTCCCAGAGCCCAGTGCAGAGTAGTTTTGGTCTATGATTAAAACTTGTTTAGGAAACAATAATAATGAAGGAATATAATCACTATAGATATGACACCTTGTTGATACTTATCTTTTTTGGAGAGAACATTTTTTTCTCCGTTTAGTATGTGGGCAACTCAAGACATTTACATCATACATTAATCTTTCAAACTTTCAAACTGCAAAATGAAAACTAAAGCTACTTGACTGCCAAAACACTCACCAGCTCTCAGAGGGATTGTTTACTGCCAGACTCTAGGTAGCTAACTGACTGGAAATAGGTAACTAGTGTCAGCATATTATTTACTATACTTTGCAAATGTTTTTTAGATCATGAAGATGGAAATATGTAATGGATCAGTTCATACCTGTCTGTGTAGGAGGGCTATCCTGAAAGTAATGCCTCCTATTTTATTATGTTAGACCATTAGGTCAAAGTTGGATGTTTGTAGCGTGGCATTAGGAGATGAAACTTCCTACCAATATTTCATTAAATTTTGTTGCCATGAAACAGATGGCAGCAGAGGGGCAGTTTGACAAAATGGCATCTGAAATGGAAGTATGTATAAAGCTAAGGTGTGTCACTGAATTCCTCCAGGCAGAAAAAATTGACATTCATTCACACTTGCTGAATATTTATGGAGACAAAACAATGGTCATCAGCATGGTGAGGTGGGTGGTACATTTCAGGAGTGACAACAATGGTGTGAAAGACAAGCTGTGCTCTGAATGTCCATGTACATCAATAGTTCTCATAGAATCATAGAATTATAGAACTGCTTAGGTTGAAAAAGACCTTAAAGATCATCAAGTCCAACCACAACCTAACCATACTACCATAACAACCCTCTGCTAAATCATGTCCCTGAGTACCATGTTCCCATTTATTCATAAAGAAAAAAAAAAAAAAAAGTAACAGAAAAAGAACAAAGATTGTCTGTGTTGTTGTAATATTTGTTTTAAATGGCTGTCAAAATACACTTCTAAATTTTTAATAGCAATACTTTTAATTTATAGTCTTCTGCATTTGTCAGGCTGAGAGGTTTATCATGACTGACTGAAAGTGTCTTGAACTTGAGATATGGCAGAAAAGTGAGTTGTTGATAGGTTGATTTGTTTTGACCTGTTGAAGAAATATTTTCCAAACACTTTCTAGAAAAAAAGCTATGCAAATAGAAATTAATATTCAAATAATCAGCATAACAATTGATATTAACATACAGTATAATCCTAGATATTTATTGCTGCAGTAAAACTTCTGGCTTGTATGAATCAGCTTTCATTCCAGTTTATTAGCAATCAGTGATGATTATTTGACTCTCATGTTTACAAAATATAACTCATCTTTTATTTATGAGACAACGTCAAATGAAAGAAACAAATTATGCACAGTTTTTCATTGGAAGAACTCTGCATTCTATAGCTTATTGACTTTGCCACGAAGTAGCAGTGCTCGATATTCTACCTTAACTGCCATCTGCATTCAAACTGCCTTCATCTCACACTAAAGGAGAAAGCAGATTATTCAGTGTATTCTCACACTCTGGCAGTGTGGTTTTAATCATCTTTTTAGAAATGTCCTGACCTTTTAAAGAAACACAGAAACTTGCCATTTACTTCAGGGAAGTCGAGATTTTATCCCTTCTACTTCCTATGTTGATACTTTTGTTCACACCTGTGCTAAGCAAATAAGAAGCAGAAGAGAGTAGATTTCTTCTGTTCATTCTACTTTGATTGGAAATAATTTCCAGTACATCAAAAATATATGGGTATTCTGAAACAGAACTTTACAAGATCTGCTGTTCTCAGTTTTATAATTCTCAGTTTAAAGTAAAATATTTTAAGAAAGGAAAAATTAAGCTAGAGTGTTATCTCTGATGTCATATGTGCTGCTGAGGACTGCACATAACTACAAGGAGAGATAATAATTCTAGTTATTTTTCTTACAGATTTTTTAAGTTAGGAGGATGACAGTCATATCTAATCACTGGATTCATACTGTGCTAGTGTGTAAATTGCATGTATTTCCAAAAACCATGACAGCAACAACAAAGATGAAAAAAAAAATTAATAAAGTAAAAGGCGTAAATGAAGGTGCAGATGAGCACTCAAAATAGCACATAACATAATGGCACATTTTACCAACTAAAGCTCTAAATTTCACTTAGATTTTAATGACCCCAGTGTGAAATTGCTGAACTAAACATCATCATACTTATTACTATGCAACAGATCTTCGGTTATTTTATTCTGATTGTCAGTCATATAATAAACATCCAGTTCCAATTAGAAATCATTTGGAGGCTTCTACATACTCAGTATCATTTTTTCTCCTGATTTACACGCTAAAACAATACTCAAACTCACCAGCAAATTTTAGTTTGACAATACCCTGAAACACTAAAATGAATCTCTTTTTTCCATTTTCCTTCCCTTCCTTTCTCTTCCCTTCCATTTCTTCTTCCTCTTCCTCTCCCAGTTAGAAAATTATTTCAAAACTTCCTTTCATGTTTATTGGGAAGACATCCTCATACTAATGAAAAGATGAATAGTGTGCTGTTATAAATGTTAGTATTAAAGTTATCACAAGTGTTTATGTAGTACTGTTTAAGTTAGTGGTGAAAGTACAAACTTTTTCATAGGAAATAAACCCTAAAATGACCCTAATCACTTTTGATTTAAAATGTATACAATGGAGTGGAGAAGCTCATTCAGCAGATCTCATCAGACAAAATTAGTAATTTAAATTTGTTCACAGTGTTTGTTTTTAAACAACCCATGTATACCATAATTTTAAGTTTCATTTTGGAAAAAAAATCTAAATTTTTTCATATCTTTTTTTTCCTTAGAGCTACTGAATAAAATAATATGGCTAGCTTCAGGCGATCCAGAGGTTAACTTCCTGAGTCAAGTAATAGGCGGCTCCACCAGGGGGGATATAATACTGAACCCACTGTTCACAATGCAAATGAACTGATTGGTGATATTAGGATCGGAGAATGCCTAGGCTGTAGTGACCATGCTATGGTTGAGTTCACACTCCTGAGTGATATGAGACAGTCAAAGAGCAATTAAATTTTAAGAAAGCTGACTTCCAGCTCTTCAGGAAGTTAGTCAACAAAGCACTCTGGGAAACTGTCCTCATGGGCAACAATGCAGAGCAGAGGTGGCAGAACTTTAAGAAAGCTTTCCTCGGGGCACAAGAGATCTCCATCCCCAGGTGTAGCTAGTTAGGGAAGGAAAGCAAGAGACAGGCATGACTGAATTAAGACATGCTGGTCAAACTGAAGAGCAAGAAGAAAAGGCATCGGCAGTGGAAACAGGGGCAGATACAATGAGAAGAGTATAACAAATCTGCTAGACTGTGTAGGGATGAGATCAGGAAAACCAAGTCCCAGCTTTAACTAAACTAAATGTGGCAAGGGGTGACAAGAAGAACAAGGAAGTTTTCTACTGGTACCTCAGTCAGAAGGAGGAAGTCCAGGAAGGTGCACCTGCCTTAGCTGGTGACACAGACAGACTGCTAACAATAGGCAAAGAGAAGGCTGAGGTATTTAATGATTTTTTTGCCTTCGTATTCTGTTAACTACTCATCACACAGGCCTCAAAATTTTGTTTGGAAGGAGGAGACTGGGGAAGCAGTGTCCTCATGTGGTCAAGTTCATGACCACCTTAGGAATCTGAACATCCACAAGTCAGTGGGTCCAGATGAGATACATTCCAGAGTCCTGAGGGAAGTTGCTGATATAATCACCAAGCCACTGTCAATTATATTTGAAAAGTCACGACAATCAGATGGAGTTCTTGGTGACTGGAAAAAAAAGGCAACATCACACCAATTTTTAAGAAGGATAAAAAGGATGACCCTGGGAACTACTAGCATGTCAGTTTCATCTGCCAGGAAAGATTGTGGATCAAATCCTCCTAGAAGCTATGCTAGGGCACATGGAAAACAGGGAAGTGATACAGCAGAACAAGCATGGCTTCACCAAGGGCAAATGGTTGTCATCTCTCTAGACTTCAGTATGGCCCTTGACACAATACCCCACAACATCCTTCTCTCCAAATTGGAGCGGAATGAATTTGATGGGTGAACTCACCAGGGGATGCCTGTGGCCTTCTATGACGGAGTGACATTATTAGTGGACAAGGGAAAGTTGACCGATGTAATCTACCTAGACTTGTGCAAGCCCTTTGACATGGTCCCCCAATACATCCTTGTCTCTAAATTGGTGAGAGATGGATTTGAGGGGTGGACTATTCAGTGGGTAAGGAATTGGTTGGAAGGCTGTAGAAAGAAGGTTGTGTTGAATGGCACAATGTCCAGATAGAAGCCGGTGATGAGCAACGCCCCCTAGAGGTCTGTCTTGGCACTGGTGCTCCTCTACATCTTTATCCAATGATGAATTTGAGTGCACCCTCAGCAAGTTTGTCAGTTACATCCAGATGAGTGTTGCAGTTGACACATTAGAAGGAAGGGTTGCCATCCAAAGAGACCTCATCAAAATTCAATGATGGTCCTGTCTGAACCTAATGAGGTTCAACATAGCAAAGTGCAAGATTTTATACCTGGGTTTGAATAATCCCGGATATGTATGTAGACTAGAAGAAGAACTCCCTGAGAGTAACTCAGTGGAGAAGGTGCTGAGCGTCCTGGTGAGTGAAGAACTGAACAAGAATCAGCAGTGTGCTCTTGCGTTCAGAAGGCTAATGGTATCCTGGGCTCCACCAGAAGAGAAATGGCCAGCTAGGGAAGGGAGATGACTGTCCCTTTCTATTCTGCCCTTGTGAAGCCCCGTCTAGAGTACTTCATCCAGGCCTGGAGTCCCCACTATAGGAAAGATATGGAACTCTTGGAGAGGGTCCTGAGGAGAGCCACAAAGATGATCAGAGGGCTGGAGCACCTCTCCTCTGGAGAGAGGCTGAAGATACCGCGCTTGTTCAAACTGGAAAAGAGAAGACTGTGGGGAGACATCATTGAGGCCTTCCAGTATTTAAAGGGAGTTTGTAAGCGTGAGAGATATCAAGTTTTTAATGGGTAGATAGTGATAGGAGAAGGGGGACTGATTTTAAACTAAAGTTGGGGAGATTTAGATTAGATGTCAGGAAGAAGTTTTTTTACTGAGGGAGTGGTGGAACAGGCTGCTCAGAGAGGTTGTGGATACTCTGTCCCTGGAGGTGTTCAAGACCAGGTTGGATGGGGCGAGAGTAGTGGTCGATGGTTCAGTGTCTGGACAGAGACCAGTGATGAGTAGTGTCCCTAGGGGATCAGTACTAGGACTGATTCTCTTTAATATCTTCATTAATGACATTGACAGTGGGATCAAGTGCACTTTCAGCAAGTTTGTGGATGATACCAAGCTGCGGGGTGCAGCTGATGCACCAGAGATATGGGGTGCCATCCAGAGGGACCTAAACAGGCTTGAGCAGTGGGCCCAGGAGAACCTCATGAGATTCATTAAATCCAAATGCAAGATCTTGCACCTGAGTCAAGGCAGCATCCACTATCAATACAAATGGGGGGTTTAAATGATTGAGCACAGCCCTGCCAAAAAAGGACTTGGGAGAACTGGCGGATGGGAAGCTGGATGTAAGTCAGCAGTGTGCCCCTGCAGCTCAGAAAGCCAACCATATAAGCCAACAGCGTGCCCTTGCAGCTCAGAAAGCCGACCATATTCTGGGCTTCATCAAAAAAAGCATGGCCAGCAGGTGGAGGGGTGATCCTACCCCTTTATTCTGCTCTGGTGAAATCTCACCTGAAGGACTGTCTCCAGATGTGAAGTCCTCAGTACAAGAGACACATAGACCTGTTGGAGTGTGTCCAGAAGAGCCACAGAAATGATCCAATGGATGGAACACTTCTCCTATGAGGACAGGTTGAAAGATCTGGGGCTGTTCATTCTGGAGAAAAGAAAGCTTCAAGGTGACCAGATAGCAGCCTTTCAGTATCTAAAGGGAATGTACAGGAAAGAAGAGGACAGACTCTTTATCAGGGTCTGTGGTGATAGGACGGGGTATAAGGCTTCACGCTCTGGGAGGGAAGATTTAGGTTAGATGTAAGGAAAAATCTTTTACAGTGAAGGAGGTGAGGCACTGAAACTTGTTTCCTGGAGATGTGGTTGGTGCACCATCTCTGGACTCTTTAAATGTGAGGCTGGATCAGGCCCTGAGCAACCTGATCTAGCTGTGGGTGTCTCTGTTCATTGCAGGGGAGTTGGACTAGATGTCAACTTTAGATGTCAATAGAATTGCAAAATCATAGAATCATAGAATTGTTTGTGTTGGAAGGAACACTTCCAACTCCCTGCAATGAACAGGGACTTCTACAGCTAGATCAGGTTCGTCCGAGCCTGTACAGCCTGGCCTTGAATGTCTCCAAGGATGGGGCTTCCACCACACATCTGGGCAACCTGTTCCAGTGCCTCACAACTGTCAATGTAAAAAAAAATAAAATCTTCCATATATCTAATATAGATCTCCACTGTTTTCATTTGAAACCATTTCCCCTTGTCCTATCAAAACAGGCCCTGCTAAAGAGTCTTCTCCTTCTTTCTTATAGCCCTTCTCTAGGCACTGAAAGGGCTCTATCAGCTATCAGGTCTCACCCGTGCAAATATTTGGACAGGATCACCTCCCTCGCCCTGCTGGTTACACTTCTTTTCATGCAGCCCAGGATACGGTTTTCTCTGTGGGCTGCCATGGCACATTGCTGGGTCATGTGCAGCTTGCCATCCACCAGTTCCCCCAAGTCCTTTTCAGGACTGTGTTCTATTCTTTTGACTTCCAGCTTATTATGATAGTGCAGGTTGCCACAACCCTGATGCAACTTGGATTTGTTGAATTTCATGAGGTTCTCCTGGCCCAGCACACATCTGTTAGGCATGTTGACTGCACCACACAGTGTGGTGCCATCTGCAAACTTGCTGAGGATACACTTAATCCCACTGTCAATGTCATTGATGAAGATGTTAATGAACACAAAAAACATAATGATTATTTACTGTTGTGAATACTTCTTCCTGAATTACATATTATTGGCTTAACTTCACCTTAGACACTTGAATGTTTTAGAGCCAATTGTGAGCACTGCATACAACACATCCAATTAAGACTTTTTAAATTTAAAACACAAAGAATCTGTGAGCCAGGTGGCCTTATCAATTAAGACAGTCCTGGTTTTTAGTTTAATGATATGTCCCTACATAACCAAAGCCTTTTTAGTCTTAGAAGTATCATTATACTCTGAATTTCCTTCTTGTCTACCATCCCATTTTCACCCAGAAGGCACTGCTTCTTTGCAAGAACACTTTCAAAAATTACATGCGCTTTTGTAACATCTGCTACACTTTCCATAAAAGGCAGTGCCACAGGTCATCATGGAGAGGCTGAGAGAATTATAGTACAATAAATAAAAAGACTTTCTGATGTTGTACTCTTAAACTAGAGAGGGAGGTTTGCCAGCTAATAGTCGATATAGGTAACTCTAAGTTTATTTGTTATGTCACAAGGGCAATGTGCTCATCATATGAAACTATTAGTGACAGTTGATGAGAAATCTAAAGTGGTGAAATGATTAAAAGCACACCTGTGATCATATTATCAATAAAAATTAAAATGGCCTGTCTCCACTGACTTTCTCTGCTGTCATGTACCATGCACAATTTCCATGGTAATGAAGCATTTACACTGCTTATGCTAGACTTAGATAATATGTTCCCCTCAGGTGTACGTTTTTTATCATCATGCATTTTACTGTATGAATGCTGATGGTGTGGGTGACTGCAAAAGTGTCGTAATCCTTGGTTCCTGCAAATACTCTCTTTCACTTCACCCCTCACTACACAGGTATTTATAGTTCTGCCACAAACTCACTGATTGAATGTGGTGTTTTCAGACTTTCTATGAAATGTCTTAATAGATGAATTGATACAGGAAAGGGATAATATGAAAGTTTAATACAATGCATTCACTCCTAAACCTCAATTCCATATAACAAATACATTTTCATCTTTGTGAAATTTAAATGGTTACTTCTTTTAGAAGCCTGTAAAAAAGAAAATATTTTAAAAACAATACTTTATTCACTTACTTAAAAAATATATATATATATTATTATGTCAATAAAGTTCTACATCTCCTTGGTTTATTCAGTACTTCCTTTCATACCCTTGAGTCATCATTGCTGTTAAAATTGTCACAATATTTTATTTTACATGCCAAGGTAAACAAAGGAAAAACCTTATGTACAAAGATGCAATCTCATGGTAGAACTGAATTAAATGCAGTGAATCGTCTTCCTATGTAGAGATCCGCATTGATTGGAGAACACTCTCTGTAGCTGTAAAGAAATGTTTGATTAAACTGTTAAGTTCACATGAGAGTCTATAGTTTAACAGTTTGAGCTGCAGAATTGTGTCAGTCTTCTTAGCTTGCAATAGCTTTTATTCTAATCTCACAATAAAAAGCTATTAGTTATTTAAAAATTTTGCTTGGAGATGTAGTCCTGTGGTTTTTTTGCTTGTTTATGCTTGTGTGTGTATGTGTTTTCTTCTAATACAGACAAATGCATAGAAGTTATATTTAATAACAAGAATTCCTGGCCAAAACTACGCTTCACTTTAGGTTAAGATTCCACCTTTCTTTATTTTTACAAATGTCAACCGGCTGTATCAGAAAATTTTACAATCTCCAAATATTATACTTTTATAAGTTTACAACCTCCATCTTACTATAAAAGCATCTTATTTAATTACTAGTCTTTTCTGAGGCAGAAATAATTTACTTGAAGTTAGTATTTAATAACCTAAAACTGTAAAGGATATTTACAGATGATATTTAACATAACATTAACATTTAGAAGTTTAATAGCATCCAAAAGTAATACATGATGCACAATCGCAAAAGAAAATGCACCACTGATAATCAATCCTCTGTCCTCTGCAATTAAACTGAAAATGAATAGTACTTTATAAATTGATGCACAACAGGCATAAAAACTCAAACAACGATGTAACCATCATTAACAATTTTCAAAATAATTAAATGATGATAGTGAAGCTGTTACACTAATATCTTAATGGGAACATTTAAGAAAACATTAAACCATAACTTTCTTGGGAATATTTGCATCACTCAAATTCAGAATTTTTTGTTGTAAGCATGATTTTGAATCATTGGAATCAAGATGAGATGTCAAAGTTCAGTTTTATTTGAGATTTTCTGAGAAATGTATTTCAATTTTGCTATTTTACTATTTTTGGAGTATTTAAAAATAAATGTTTCATGTCTTAGTATGGTTCATAAAAGTAAAACACAGTTTCCATCTATATACTAATGACTATTAAGAAATTGTCCATCTACTTTCATAAATTAATGACATTTTCATTGAAAATATCCCTGATTTCTTAAAATAATTTCATTGCAAATATTATTTTGCTAACTTTTTTAAAGTTGAAGTCACATAGTATGTAAAAAAAAAAAAAAAAAAAAAAGAGCTGCTTTTTCAATTGGTTTAATTAAACTGTAAGATTTTGTACTTCTTTTTAGTTTCTACTTACAGTTATGAACAGAACATAATTTGAGAAATGTGTTTGGCCACATTAGCAAAGGAATTATTTCCTATGCCTTTAAATAGTTTTCTGACTTTACTCAGTGTGAGAGGTTGAAGGGTTTGACATGTTGTCAACGGTTTAAGGGCTGATTCAGCCCAGTTCCATCATTAGCAGGGCGGAGGGATCCGCAGATCACTGCCTTCAGAAAGGGGAAACAGGGGACCACAAAATATTTAAAAACAGTGGCAACGATCTAAGGAGAAACAAATTAATTTACTAAATATGGTATTAGAATGCAAGATAACACACTATAATACAATATAATTAGAATTGAAGCTAATAAATCAAATATAATGAGAGAGAGTGTCCAAAAGGTGGAAAGGCCTCACCATAACACTGAGGTGAGATGCACAGTCAGGTCAAGCAGCAGGGAAGGGAGAGCCAAAAAAAGGGATGTCAGGTGACCTACCAAGGCCTTATATCTGTTCCTCCTGAGCAGAAATGATAACAGCACAGCAAACAGTCTTCTGGGGAATGTAGTAATTCTTCTCTTCCAGGACAGGTACCCGAACCTGGAGCATTAACTCTTCAACTCCCAGTGCACTACATGGTGCTGTGATGTGGAATACCAATAACCAAAAATCATAAAACCACGACACGTAGACTTTTGCCTGTGATGATCCACAAGTTAAATGCTAATGTTGTTGTTTACTTAATCTCTAAACCAGAAGGTTAATTTTATTTATTTATTTATTATTTTTTTAAAAAGATACTTAACATAACAAAGGTTATACTGTCTCTCTTAATCTGGAAATTACTCACTCTTTAGCAGTCTCACTGAATTCTCTGATAATGTTGGCATATTTTGACTGTTATTCTTTCTTTCATTTGCACTGATACTAGGCCCCCCAAAGTTATCAATTTATATGTGTACCAATTGGAATACTGAATATTCAACAAGATTTTCTTTCATCCTGGGAAATGCTGCTTCCTCTCCTATCTCTTTTCAAATTAATAATGCTGTTTTAGATTTTCTCTCTCATGCATCTCTTTCTTGAATCATGAGTAATCATTTCTTTGCTAATTACTCTCTAGATATTTCTAAATCTCTGATTTACTTCCTGCTTTGTTTTCAGTTACAGCAAACCTTTGAAGTCTCTTGCAGGATGTCCCATCTTTCATCTTGAGAGTGTATACAAGATTAGTGAAATGACAAGCCGTTTACCTTTTCCTCTAATCCTGTTCACCATTCTGTCTTCTAAAATCTAACAGCTGGCAGTGTAACATTGTTTCTCACAATTTTCTTTCTAGTTCCCTAATAAACTAAACACTTTTTTTGCCCCCCCTCAGTGAAAATAATATTTATTTTAGCTGTTCCTTCTCTTCATTCCCTCACTATTGCTTTTAAATAAGAAAATTTAAAATAAGAGAAGTCTTCCTCACTATTATGTACAGATCTCTTTCTTTTCAATAGGCAGCAAATTAGTTCGTCCTGATGCTTTTGAAACTGTATCTTTGGGCTGATTTTTGGTCTCCATGGTCTTGAACATCTTTACTTGTGCTTATTTTTGTTGTGGTTTCATGATTTTTTTGTTGTCAGTATTTCACATCAGAACATCACGTGGACCAGTGGGAGTTAACAAGTTAATGTTCTGGTTCTGTTTACTGCCTTTCTCAGTTTGAGATACTTAGTGATTCTATGTCTTTGAAGACCATCTAGTCCAAAACCCCCTGCTGGGAACAAGGATTCTTTGTAATGTATGAGATTGCCCAAAATTCCATCTAAACCTAGCTTTGAATATTTCTGTGAATAGGACATTCACAATTTCATCTGGCAGTCTGTTTTAGTGTGTAACTCTATTTAGAGTAAAAAAAACAAAACAAAACAAACAAAAAAAAAACCTTCTAATGCATAAACTAAAACTACTGTTTATCAATTTGAAGTCATAATCTGTGGTTTTATCACTACATGCTCCGGTGAAAACTCTTTTATTCTTTCCTATATGTGTCCTTTAAATGTTGAATGACCTTTCCATTGCCTAAAAAAAGAGGTCTTTAAGTTAAATACCCCAATTCTCTCAGCTTTTCTTCATAGAAGGGGTACTCCATCCCTCTTTTGACTTGCTCTAAGTCTATGCCTTTCTTACATTGAAGATCCTAGAATTGGGCACAGTATTCTAAGTAGGGTAGAGAGGAAGAATAATTTCTCCAAGCCTGCTGGCAAAATTTCTGTTTATGTAGTGCAAAATATGATTTACTTGTGACTGCAACAGCACTCAGTTATCTCCTGTTAAATTTTCATCTACCAGTATCCCCAAGTCCTTCTCTGCAGGGCTGCTCTCATTGAAATTAGTGCCAGTATGGGATACTGATATGATCCTGGTAAATCTTTCACTTGTCCTTCTAGTTCATGAAATTCAAGTGAATCAATTTATTCTATCCTGTCTGGGTCCTTCTGGATGACAGCCCTATTGGAGTATAAACTCCAATACTCAGATTGGCATCATCTACAGAACTGCTGAGAGTGCCCTTCAGCCCACAATCTATATCATTAATGACACAGTTGAATACTTTGTCCCCAGTATAGACTCGTGAGGGACACCACTTATTCATTTCTGTTTAGACAATGAGCAATTGATTCTAGTTTTTATATGTAGTCATTAAACCAGTTCTTTGTCTAATGTGTAGATCACCTGTTAAATTGTATCTTTCCAACTCAAAGAGAAGAATGGTATGAGACCTTGTGTGGAAGGCCTTGCAGAAACAACACTGGTTGTCCTTCCCTTGTACATTGTCACTCCACCGTAGAAGGCCACCAAATTTTGTGTGATTTTCCCTTGGTGAAACCATGTGGGCTGGCTCTAGTCATCCTCTTGGCCTCCTGATGTTTCAGCCTCACTACCAATAGAATCTGCTCTTGGTGAGATCTGAAGAGAGGGTCACAAATCCTTAGTTTGTGGAATCTTCCTCTATACCCTTCTCAAAAACAGGTCTTTTTTTCCAGTCACTGAAACTTAACCTGTCTGTCATGATTTTTCAACTATCATGGAGAGAAACTTGACAATTACATCTGTCAGCTCTTTCAGAACCCCGGGATGGATCTCCTTGTATTCCATGAACTGTATTCCATGTATGTTCAGAGTTATCAGATGGTCTTAGATATAAGCATGCAAATAAGTAATAGTTTTGCACTTCAGACCCCATGTTTCTGGTTGAATGACTTGTATTTCAGATTGGTAGTGTACTTATTTTCACTTCATCTTATTTATGACATAAAACAAACAAACAAACAAACAAAAAATCCAGCAAAGATGTCAGCTTTTCTGTAGATATCATGTGAGAATACAGATGGAGATTTCCTGACTAAACATCTCATAAATACTTGTCTACCTAATTCTGAGTACACTATATAGACATTCTGCAATATATACAGTAGATCAAAATTGTACATCAAGAGTATAAAATCTTCTGTTGTTGAGTAGAACAAAAATGACTGTGTTACTACACCATGCTTAGTGTATGTATATATATATATATAGTTACTACACAATACATTGTCTGCTATTCTTGTTACTTGCTGTACATAAAATAGTGAAAAAAAATAGAGTGAAATATGAGAGAGACCATAATTATATCAGAAAACTATCTGAGAAGGAAGTAAGAGGAAGAGTAAAGAGGAGAGAATAAATAGCTGATTTTTTTTTTTTAATTTTAAGATAGAAATTATCATATCAACTATATTAAAATTGCTTCATATAGAAACATTATAATCTGATGGTATTTGAGGGAAATAAAAAAGGATGGTGTCTATAAAACAAGTGATTAGGGATTCAGATGTATACTTCCAGACAGATTGAAGATCCTCATAAGTATTAAAATTAATTGTTTCTGAAAATTCTGTAGTGTATCTACCATTCTTCAGATACTCAGAATGTTTTGGTTTGTTTTCTTTTAATTCAGAGTAGGGGGAAGATCTGAATATAAATCTGCACAGACAAAGGAAATGATAGATGGGATTTCTATTGAAATAATTTGTCTGAACAATGCCTGTTAGCTATCAGCTAACAACCCTATGGATGAACCTTCCTAGGTTTCCAAATGTCATTTAAATCCACTTTTCACTGACTGCATTTGCAAGTAACATAAGGCTCTAGATGTTCTGGGATGCCCAAAATCATATAAAATTAATGATTATTTTTAGTTGAAGGCAGATTCTTTAAAAGCTTAATGTAGCCAGTATTCTCAAAAGTCACAGAATGCCAATGTGTTCTAAAGTCTCTTGCATAACCTAGTACCTAGTTCCATACGTAGATGGTTAAACTACTTTTTTTTTTTTTTTTTTTTTTTTGTAAGTGGAACTATAGTATAAAATTATATGCTGTGACAGATATAGCATATGCTTGTGGAATGCAGACACAATTTTTGACAGACAATCCTATAATGCTCACTTAAACCCAGATGTAAAAATTCACATTGTATTGAAACTTTTTGCTCTGCTTCTTTAATCAGTTTCATTTCTAAATCACTTATCAGATTTTTATTTATTTATTTATTTATTTATTTGATTTTAAGTAGACATTTGTAAGAAAACATTCTACTACACTTTCAATAACCATTGTGACTTTGGTTTGATAAAGCTGAAGGGCCTTAATCAAGTTCAGTGTGTACATTCCAGTGACTCATGAGTTCAACTTCATATTTTTCAGCAGTGAATGCATTAGCTGAGGTTGTCAGGTTATCATCTGATCATGAGGTTAATGATGCTAACATTTACAATATGAGTTAATCTCAGTGTGTATCACTGTATATGATATTCCAATTCTTCTATCACTGCAATCAATGTACTACTGGTCAACAGCTGTTAAATATTTAATCATTGACAAACATATTTTATCCACATTTATATTAGATAAACAGTGAAAAATAATTAATATTTGGAGACATTAATTAAAATATATTATCTGTAAAATTTGAACTATAAAGATGGCAACCTTGGTATTTTCAAGTCTAACTGTTTTCCAGACTGCTTTAGCAAAGAAATCCCTGAATTTCAAAAGGTGAAAAATGATGCATTCATATATTTTATCTTAGTATACTTCAACACTTTAATAGTATACATATATTTTATTTCTGAAAAAAGTAGTCAAATTATTTTATGTATGTTCAAATTTGCTCTATGAAACAATTATTTGATATTTCTGATATATTTTCTCCTTTTTTTTTTTTTTTTTTTTTATTTATTATAAAAATTAAAAAAAAAAAAAAAATTAAAAAAAAATTGTTTATTATAAAAAAAAATTATTTTATATTTCTTATATAACATATTTTCTCCTTTTTTTTTTTTTTTTTTTTCTTTATGAGAAACTTGACAAATCAGATATACTGTCTCATACTATGGTTTCTTATAACGATTAGTATTGCTTAGCAGTAAATAAAGATTCTCCAACCATGAGGTGTTTTGCAGGAAAGAAAACAATCTTCAGGCTACTTTTTTAAAAAAATTACATTTTTATGTTTTCTGCAGGCATCTTGATCTTTTGGTATTCCAGATCTCTTTCCTAACTTTCTTGTGTCCCTAACTTTTAATGAGCATCCTGTCTGACCGTCGACTGATACAGGTTTGTGCCATTGCTGCGCATCCTGTCATTGCTTACCAGAGAGAACACTTTCCATTCCAGCTCTTCTCAGGATGGTGTAGATGTCATCTCTTGAACTTCTTTGCTTCAAACAAAACAAAGCTGTCCTCAGCATCTCCTCATAACACTTCTTCTAACACTTTTGCCATCTTTGTTGCTCTTGATGCTTTCAAAGACCTTAACAGTATTTAATAGATGTTTGTACAATGCCTTGATGAATCTGCTTTATCTTTTGTCTAGCCTGGAAGGGATCAGGTAGTCAGACTTGATGATCTTTGAAGGTTCCTTCCAACTGAATTATTCTAATCCTAAATCTTAGTAATAAATAAAATTAAAATCAAACATCGTATTTGTACCAATAATTTCTTAAGACATATCCTTAACTCTAGTAATTTCTGATACTCAATTTATTGCAAAAAGAAATCATACACAGTGCCAAAATCGATTCCTAACATATAAAACAAATTTTTCTTTTCTGGTTTGTTAATAGGGAATCTCACCTTCCAGTGTAATTCAAGGACAGTAATAATACTGCCAACTTTGTAAAAGTTGGATAAAATCACACAGGAATTTGAGTGCAACATGGGAGTGTCAAATACAACTTAATATAGTTTTATATGAAATCAAATATACATAAATTTTCTGATCTTTACAGACATAACTTAACTTAAGTTTCCTGCAGGCACTGTAAAAGAAAAAAGTTCAATTTCTAGATTCTTAGAGCACCTTTATCTATGAAAATATACGTCTGTGTCTTGACCTTAGACAGGAATAAATATGGAGGAAATTACTACTGGTCAGGGGGAGAAGGAGGGCCTTTACGTTTGGTTGATTACGTTTGTTTGTTTGTTTGTTTTATCATCAGATTGAATTTAAATGTGTAGAAGCATTCTAAACCTTCTGAAAGTTTCTGGAGGTTTAAAAGTTTTCAGTTGAAAAACATCGATATAAAAAATGCAAGTAAGGCAGTCTTAGGTGTTTTCTTCCAGTTTTAGATATGTTTAACACACTCTGAAATGTATTAGTTATTCACTTAAAAGTAATCTTCCAAGTTTAAGAAAAGTCAATTGCAGTACAATTTGTAAAAATAAAAGCCATCTCACTTAATATATTTAGTGAGAGATCTGATCTGGTCATATAAAGAGCAATACAGGTCTAATCATGCTAAAGAGATAAACATTTGGCATCAAAAGCTGATCATCCAAAACTAACGTGGCATTTTTGACAGGGGCTGGAAATAGGTGGTCTTTATGTTTCCTTTCAATCCAAGCCATTCCATGATTCTATGATTTGTTGTCAAAGTCTGTGCTTCATCTACTAACTGTAAAATGGCTTTACTATTCTGCCACCCCATTTAGTTATTCTGCAGATCTATTAATTACTACTAATAAAGAACAAATATCTCATGACAAAAGCAAAACAAAAATCAGAAAAGTTCACTGGATAGTTAATAATGTTGCCTTCATATTGAAATTTAAATAATGTTCACTAAGTAAGGCCAGTAAATACTAATGACAATTAATAAATCTTAACTTTCTTAAGTTCAGCTAATAGCAGCTGGAAATGAACTGAACATCCTTAAAGCATACAATCACCTTTCATGCCTGATATGCTTACAGAAAAATGAACAATCTTCTGAATATAAATAAAATAATAAAATATTACATCTTTTCTCCAGTTAAGAAAGGATAATTTCTCTCCTTCAGAGATTACTTCAAAGCAGGAATATACTGTCAATCCCAATCTATGCTATCCCTAAATATTCATTCCCTGACTTTGAAATTCATTTGTTTCATGTAGTGTGTTTTTCATGCAATATTTGTATGAAATGTTCCTATGAAAAGAACAGCACATTATACGTCAAATTTCCTATGGAATGGTGTGCCTGACTGTCTCTACAGATCCAATTCAGCTATCCCAGAAGATCTTGAAGTTGCCTTTGTGAAAATCTTGGCATTTTTAGAATGAGTTTGAGATATTTTTCAATGTCTGTATTTTTTTTCCTTTTCTGATAATTGTGCACAGATTCCACAAACTATTGAAGTATGCTTCATATTCAAGTGCACTCAAGAACTGGAAAGAAAAAAAAAAAAAAAAAGATAATTTTTGGTATTTATTTTTAAACAGAAGTGAGGACATTTGTAAGTATCAGAAGTGTTTCTTCTCATAAGTCAAACAGAAAGCAGCTGTGTTTCATTTTGCAGCTTTATTATTGATAAACCTTAATAACTTAATATAAGCTCTTGCCTCACACTTTATTTTAGAGAAAAATCATAAAACCATAAAACAGAAAAAAATTCTAACACAAGTTTCACTGTAACAATTTAACTTTGCAGGACTATTTTGATTAGTTATTATGAAAGGTATGTTATATAACAGCAAAATACTAACATGTTTTTTTTTTTTTTATAACTGGATTTGGAGCATTACCATTAGTAAAGGGAGCTTATATGGAAATGTTCAGAGAAGAATTCTGCATTTATTTGTTGTTTTAAGGCACTTATCTGACAGATACTTCCATCAAACTTGTTTACTTATCAATAGACCTATAGGGAAATCATATTTTGTTATAGCTTAATAAGAAATTGGGCACAGTGCCTCAGACACCAGACTTTCAGCTATGGGGGTTGTAAAAAAAGAAATTTCTACAGCTTAATTGGAAGACAAGGGATTGATTTGGGAAGTAATGAATTGAATTCTTTGGTGTTGTGTAGGAATTCAGACAAGATGATTAGAAAAGTTCCCTAGGGTTGAAAAATCTGTGAACCATTTCTCTATTACACAGTGCTTTGGTTTGCTGTATGCTTCAGCAAAATATTTTCTAATAAGCTGTAGGTGGGCTTTGCAAAACTGCTTAAGTCTGCCTTAACTTTACTCCCATGAAGACATCCATGTGTTCAGTGAAATGGCATTAAGTTCCTGCTAAGGGCTAAGTTCTCTTGAGATTTCTACCTGAAATGAGAATAGTGGACATTTAAATAATTAATTTGAGGAGCTAGTTGCCATTTTAATGCTACTGATACAGCCTACAGCTATGCTGGTATTGAGTGATGTAAATTACCTTACTTTGATGTTATTATTGAAAAAAATAACAAAATCTTTTCATGTTGTTATAATGTTCCCTCATAAATATATCTTACTGATCTAACACAACCACTAGAGACTGCTGGTAATAGGGGAATAAAGTGGTAAGAGGAAAATGAAATTGTTATTCTGCAAGTTTACCAAAATTTAATTATGATTCTTTTTCCTCATTAAAAAAAAAAAAAAAAAAAAAAAAAGTGTAGATTTTTACCAAAGCAATCCTTTTAAAATGATCACAAACACAACAATAAAATTTTCAGAACAGAGAATATCTTAGTCTTCTATGATAAAGATTCATGAGGAGATCACAGGCATATGCCTAATAATGTTAGATGCATAATCAATTAGGAATTTTATCTGATCTGATATTTGTCTCTGTTATATGCCTCTTTCCATCAAGAATGCCTTGTTTTTATCAGCTGTAAGATTGTGTTACTGATTTCATGCCAGTTGTAAAAGAAAAGGTAAGATTATATATAAAGTCCACAATTTTATTCAGACTTTTTATTTTTCATTGCTGCATGTTTGATATTTTGTTAGATAATTAAAAAGCAGTTGTGGAAGAGTAGCTACACACAGTATGTTTTCTTGATAACATACAGGGTTTTCTCTGTATGGTTGTTTTTTGTTTGTGTGTGTGTGTATTTTGTTGTTGTTTTGTAGTTTTTTTTTCTTTTGTGTTTGTTGTATTTGTTTTTGTTGCTGTTCATTCAGTTGCTTTTCATCATTACTCTTAATGTATCCTCAATTCCTATTATACATTTCACAGTTCCTAGAGGAGTTGTAAGTCAGAAGCCTATACATAACCTTCATATACATTAACCTGCTAGGTGCATACATAATAGAATGTTTAAACTTCTCTGTCCCTCTTCCTGTTTCAGTCTGAATTAAAGTTTGTTGTTCATAATTACGTTACCTAGTCTTTGAGTAACCTTGCTTCAGTTCATTGAGTATTTTAGCAGTATTCAGAATATAGATTCATGAAAGATGTATAAAATGTAGCTGAAAATGTCCTGAGTCTTTGTTGCTCTTTACTTTCTTTGAAAGGTTAAGTCAGGAGATTCCTGAGTAAGTGAATGAAGAAATTTAGGGGCTTGCTCTATTCAGGAGCTACCAGACATTTATTTATTTATTTATATTATTATTATTATTGTTGTTCATATAGGATTATTTATTTATTTTAATTGCTCATTCTACCTAATTCAGAGCATTATAATAATATAATAATGCAGAATGTGTGGAAAGCCTAAAACATATTTTGGAGACTTGTCTCATAGTATCAACCTTGTGAAATAGTATACACTAGATCATAGAATCATAGAATCATAGAATGGCCTGGGTTGAAAAGAACCACAATGACCATCTAGTTTTAACCCTCCTGCTGTGTGCAGGGTCGCTAGTCACTAGACCAGGCTGCCCAGAACTGCATCCAGCTGGCCTTGAGTGCCTCCAGGGATGGAGCATCCACAACCTCCTTGAGTAAACTGTTCCAGTGTGTCACCACCCTCTGTGTGAAAAACGTCTTCCTAATATCTAACCTAAGCCTAGCCTCCCCTGTCTCACTTTAAGACCATTCCCCCTTGTCCTATCACTATCCACACACATAAACAGCTGTTTCCCCTCCTGTTTATATGCTCCCTTTAAGTACTGGATGGCCACAATGAGGTCTCCCTGGAGCCTTCTCTTCTCCAGGCTAAAGAAGCCAAGTTCCCTCAACCTTTCTTCATAGGAAGGTGCTCCAGTCCTCTAATCATATTTGTGGCCCTCCTCTGGGCCCACTCCAAGAGCTCCATATTCTTTCTGTACTGGTGAACCTAGGCCTGTATGCAGGATGGGGCCTCACAAGAGCTGAGTAGGGATGGATGATCATCTCCCACTCCCTGCTGTCCACCCCTTTTTTTAATGCAGCCCAGAACACAGTTGGCCTTCCGGGCTGCAAGCGCACGCTGTTGGCTCATGTCCAGCTTCTCATCTACCAGGACCCCCAAGTCCTTCTACGCAAGGTGGAGATCAAGGAGATCTTCCCCCAGTTTGTATAAGCACCTGTGATTGTCCTGGCCCAAGTGCAGCACTGTGCACTTGGCCTTATTGAACCTCATTAGGTTTTCATGGATAACTTCTCCAGCCTATAGATATCAGAATCTGTTTTCCGAACAAAGCTGTAATACTTTCCACATGACAGAATGAACCTCAGAGTGGTAGAAGCCATTCAGGCCTTGAAAATCACAAGGTTTGATGCCTATTAATAAGCTCTGTTCAGGCTACCAAAAGAGCCTAACCAACTTGGTAAAATTAAATTGATTACTAATCTATTCCAAAGGTACACAGAAACTAGAGACAGTATAAAGACAAATTAAAGGTCAATTTTATGTACTTAGTCTAAACTAAATCATATTTTATTTCAGAAAGTCTAATTGCTCCTATTTATCTTACTGCTTTAGGAGAGGCAAGCAGTTTTGCAGGCTAGTTTTTCTTTTTTTGTCTTTCAAAGGACTGCAATAGCAGGCATGGCTCTGCAAAGAAGAGTGAGCCAGGAGTTACATACAGCAGTGAGGCAGCAAGAGCAAAACCCCCATGCATCTGTCCAAAGCCAGCTATGCAGGTCCATGGCAGTGGTTTGGGTCACCAGGAGCCTTGTGACCATATCCGGAGTGACAAGACACATACAATTTCCATCTTGGAGTTCATCAGGCTCTGGGTCATTAAGGAGAAGGCCAGTCATGGGCACATCTGCTGTAGATGATCTCCCTCTAGCTCACAGCAAATACAGGTGTCTGCTTGAAAAGAATTCTCAGGCAGAAGAGCATGGAATCAGGGGCCTGAAGCAATTTCCTGGCAGAGATTTTTTCAGACCTCTTCTCGAGGCTAGACACTTACACTAAGCTGACACTTATCCAAGCAACCAAACCCTGGTGTCAGGGGGAAATGCAGTCAGTGCTATGTTGCTTAATTTAGTATTTATCAGCATTATTTCTTGTGGACAGTAGTTGACAAGTTTCTAGTCCCTCTGCTCCTTAGACCTACACTATACTCAAAATTCTTCCATAGGCAGAAGGAAACACACCACATATTACAAAACCACAACTTCCTGTGAGTTGAACTAATGTTAACATAAAACAAATTTTAACATTCTAAATTAAAAACAAAACAAATCAGTAACTGCAAAAAAACCTTAAAAATAAACAGACAAAAAATAAACATTCTTAAATGATCTCATTATGGAACACCAGCACTGTTTTCATATTGTAATTTATCATTCACATTTTGTTGTTCAAACTATCATAGAAAAGTATAATTAATATTACAATTAAATTGCTACATACATTGCTTCATCATGAAGAGCTGGGAACAAGGTAGAGGAGCTCTGCCTTCTCAGACTCTGATGAAATTGGATTTATACTGAAATATTCTCATTACCCACTCCTGTTCTCTCACTTGCTCGCAGACACTACAGGTGTAGGATTGGTTACACAGGGACTCCCTGGGGACTTGATGGGTATTTGTCATTTATGTGAAGTAACACAGGCATTAGCTTCAAATTTCCCACAGTTTCAGCAAGTATTTATAATGTTAAGCAAGCATTTTAAGTAGGTTTTTATGTATTTTAGACAAAACAGAATGTTCTATTTTTCTTGTTGATGTTGATTTCTATTACATCAATTGAGAATTAGAATGGCAGTCAGATAGTAAAAATTGAATTTGTGATGAGATTCCAGCTGCTGTGATAATTAAAAAGCAGCTTTTATTTCAATAAACATACACACAAAAAATATACATATGTAGAGTACATCTAGTATTTGTCTTCAAAATAACAAAAATTATGCTCCAGTCATGTAAGAATTTAAATGGTAAGAATTCCATTTATCCCTAATTGAAATTTTGTGTTGTTTTGAGGGGCAGTGGCCTCATGTTTTTTCTTTGCATTTTCTTTTTTTGTTTGTTTGTTTTATTAAGCTTTTGAACATCTATTTTTTTTTTTTTTTCCTTCTAGCATGAACAAGACACTGTAGGCATTCTACATTTTGCTTTGTTTTCCTTTTGTTTTGTTTTGTTTTGATTTTTTTGGAGAGTATAGGAAAATAATGATTTCTATGTAGGTAAAAAACTTATGAAACCTAGAAATGAAAGCACTTATGAAAGTACTTCTGTGCTTTTAAAAATACAAAGATATATAAGGAGACTAGAAAATCAAAGCAGAAAGCAATTTATTTGCAACCAAAACTAAAGATTTAAAATGTGTGCAGATTGTGGAATAGATCTCTTGTATTTTATTCTGTTCCTCCACACTGATAAAAAATTATCATGGATTCATAGAATTATAGAAAGTTTTGGGCTGGAAGGGAACTTAATAGACTACATAGTCTAATCCTACTGGACATCTTTTACTAGACTAAGTAGCTCAAATCCTTGTCCAATACAACTTTGAGGACTTCATTTGGTAAGTTATCCAAATCTAGATATCTAGACAGCCTGTTCAAGGCACAGAAAAATTGCTGATCAAATGTCTCATACAAAAATCCAACATTTTTTTATCACAAGGTCAATGACCCAAGACTAAAAGTCCAGCTCTGGGGGAAAAGTAGTTTTGACTATAGTGCAGGAGATGATAAAATATGTAAAGTTTGATTCAAATGAAGAGATTTTGCAGGTCTTTATTCACTTAGTCCCTTAAAACTTGTAGGACAAATTGACCTATTTTTTTTCCACAATAAATTTTCTTGGCCCAACTAGTCTTCTTCATAGCACTCTTACAGGCACTTTTATATAATGGGTTTTTTTGTTTTATTTTGTTTTTGTTTTTCTTAATTAACTAATTTATTTTTAATTACTGGTATGATACTATTTCCCTAGACATAAGGGTGTTGGGATATTTTACCTTTATTTACAGTTATACACCTCTCACAATGGAAAAATAAAATCTCCACACTCTTCTCAATTTGAAAACTGATTTAATTTTTCTTGGTTGTCTAATATTCTGCCTGATATAGCAATTCTTAAACTGACAACTTCCAGACTCAGATCAGATCATCATGTTTTCCACTGAGTGGTTTCTCTGCTTTCTTGCTAAGTTCAGGTAAGCCAAGAAAGGCAAAGTTTGCCATTGATGTTCAATTGTCATCCACCTCATTTTTACTAATTATCATACATATGAAAAATGAGGTCTGACATCATTTTGGAATGGTATTCTCTAGCTGTACTGGATTTATATTTCACAGATATTTTGAAGGAATTCACTACTCTGAGCACTTCAAGTTTTACAGAAACTTACATTTTTTTCCTAAAAGCTTTTTTGTGATCCTATTTCCAATCACTTTGTTTGTATATTAATAGGATCTATTCTTTTTTATTTTTAAGATACATTTAAGTACTCTATTTTTTATAGTAACAGTAGTGGCTAGTTTACAAATATGTACTCATGATAGATAGAAAAGATACGTTTTTCAGGAAAAGATACATTTTTGGGGAAAAGTCTGACATTCTAAAATCACCTGTTTTTCTTACTTCTATAAATAAAAAAAAATCTCAAAGAAGTAAAATGAAAAAGTTTAGAAGATGGACATCTCTGAAGTGCCTGGTTATCCATTTTTCCATTAACAGCATCACATCGTATGTAGTTTTTGATTTACTGTCTCAAATAGGCTACGAAAAATATAGTATAACATCTTTAATTAAATCCCCCAAACTCACATTCAGGGATAAATAATAATCCACCAGTTATTTCATTGTCTAACTTGACAGTCTTAATCACTTTAGCCATTTATACCTTAATTTTCAGCTTTGTTTCAGTTGAGTCACTTACTGGCATTTATTTAAATATCTTCTTTTTTCTATCACACTTTATAGGTGTAACACAGAAGCTAATTTCAGGTGCAAAATGAAATATCTTTGAAGCACATATATCAGTAGCATAAGTGTTTTAGAATGAAAAGTTATCTGTCACTGACTGAAGTTTGTCTCTGTAATAAACTGAGGCATTCAAGAACTGTGCCTTGAGTAAAATTAGGAGCCAAAAGCAACAGCACAGCATAATTTTGAAAATATTAGAGAGTATTCATTTTCCTTATTGCATAGGGCAGCTGTGGGGAAAAAAAATAATTAATGTAAATGAAGTTTTGAACTCATAGGCACACGTCTGTGGAAAATCAAAGTGAATGAATGTAGTTGCTTAATATTTATATTCATGCTGCCCTAGTATCTTTTATGAATCTTGAGGATAAAAGGTATTTTTAGATTTTACCCTTGAAATAGTACCCATTTTAAAATATATTCTATATGTATAAATAAAGGACTATGACATTGCATTTTCAACTATGCTTCTTAAATACCAGTGTAGCTGTCTAAAATGATAGTCAAAGTAGTAACAGCAGAGCACAACTTCTTCTTTTCCTTCTTCTTCTTCTTCTTCTTCTTATCATTATTATTATTACAAGGGAAAAAATGCTAAAATATAATCATTTATTTTGACATTTTAAAATTAATTTTATATGATTTAAATCTATTTTTATATCTTAATATTTTGATAAATTGTTGATGATAAGTAGGTAGAATAAATATGTAGAATAATGAATAGTAGTAATTACATTTTTAAACTATTTTTGCACTTTAGATTTTCCTATAATATTCTAAATATATATATATAAATATATAATATAATATATGTATATAGCAATATATATATATGTATATAATATAATTTCTACAATATAACTTAAAGATTTTCCTATAATTTTCTGAAGCTATGAAGTACATTTATCTGGGTCTTAGTTTGCCACTGAAAGAGCATGAGAATGCATGAGCATGCTTTTATTTTTTTTTCCTATTTTTAAAATTTTCTTAGTTATTTATTCTGTGTGTATTTTGTTTATTTTGTTTTTATTTCCTCCAGAACAGATGACTGACAAACAGTTTAGACTGACAAATTCATTAATCTTTGTACGGAAAAGTATGGGGTTTGATATTAATTTTGCCTTTAGTAAAAACCTTCAAGAAATGTGATCCTAAAGAACCGTAGACTTGCTCATACAAGGATTTGTACCTCTGACTTTTGCTCATCTCCCAGTTGTGCCGTATGTATGCATAGTCCAAGTGGTGAAGAGGTGGAAAGAGAAACACACAAAAGTTCTACAAGTAGTAGAAGAGACTGTCTTTCCTGACAACACCCAGGGACAAATTCTCTAGGGCAGGAGTGGAAGGGTGAAAGAAAGAAGCTATTATAGTAAGAAATCTAATTTGTTTAATTCCACATAAACCAGTAAAATCATCTAAGCTGTATGCCATTAATGTCTAGGACTACTCCTCCTTAAGTCTCTTCTCTGTCACTATATTTACCTCTTCTACAAAATGAATAATGAGTATGCCATGTTGATCTACACAGATGACAATGTTTTGCTGGAGTACTTGGTGTATATTTTGTGTGACTGTTTTCCATTTGGAAACTATATGATTTATCTATCAACTATGCATAATATTTAAACATTTTTAAGCTTCATTTTTCTTTTTGATGGTTTATGAGCCAAGGGTATCACTGTCAGTGTCAATTATCTTTTCTTTATCGTTAAAACATTGAAATGACTTAATTTCTTCAAACCCAACCAAAAGTTTTCTAGCATAGATGTAACTTTTAATGATTCATATAGCTTTCTGAAATAATCTTTATAAGGATATGGTAAGAATATTGAGGCTTATAATACTCCATGCCCCAAGACAGGACTATACCATATTTCTCTTATCCTGGCAAATTAATGATGCAAAAGGATGATTCATATTTCAATTTAAAGGAGATATTTAGATTAGATATAAGGGAAAAAAATCAACTAGGAGTATGGTGAGGCACTGGAACAGGTCGTGCAGAGAAGCTTGCTTAGTATAAAGCAAGTTTCTTTGCTGCTTTCTCCTCCCACCTCCCTCCCCCCATCCTCCAAAGGAAAAAAAGAAAAAAGAAAAACTTGAACTATGTTCTGGCTGTTTTTCATAAACCAAATTTATATAGTCAATAACAAAACAAAAATAAATAAATAAATAAAAAATTTTAAACAACACATCAAATAGTTTAGGTACTCAAATGATTTTTGCTCAGTTCTATTTTGTGATCAAAATGTATTTTTAAAAAGTGCTTTAGGAAACAGGAATTGCTATATGTGAGCAACTAAGTATAGTGCAGGGAAAGGCAGGTGTGCAAGTATTTTGCTGTTACTTAATTGCTTTGCAAATATGCATACATTTCCAATCAAACAAATGTGTGCAATCGAAATTTTAACACTTGTCCCACATATTCAGCATTGGAGAATCTTCCTTTTGTTGGCTGTGAATGAGGAAAAAGCAATTTAAGCATAGATACTTCATCCAAGTAAAATGAGCTTCAAGAAAAAAATAAACGAATAGAGATGCAAATGTTGCTGTTCCCTGCTGACTTTTTATATCACCACTTTCCTCCTTGGAACATATTTTGAAATCTTTCATTAATGCATTTTCAGATGTATTTCTTTTCACAGGATAGTTCTTAAAATTTCATAATTCTTAAAAAATATATACTTGGAAGATAAATGCAGAATTATGTTTAAGACAGTGCAGCAGATTTAGCATCTCTGAGCTGGCAGTGCAATCGTGTTTGATTCAACAACAAAGAATGATTTAAAGCTATGGTGATTAAAAGCACATCTTTTATGAATGCTGTTTAGTAACAATTTACACTCAGGAAGTTCTCAGACTGAGGGTCTTTAGTTTTACAGCTCTCAAGAATTCTTCAGGTTTCAGTCAGATTTATGTGGCTCCAAAAACCATATAAAAGCTTGTCCATCCTGCCTGTTCCCTTAAGCAGCCAAGTCCCTCAGTGGCTTCTGGAAAGAAGCCAAGTATGTTTTCTTCCCTGCAGAAAATTAACAACCTCGTTTTATACTCCAGTCCACAGCACACACGCTGAGACTTCCTCCATTGATAGTTGCGTAAGTTTTCTAACACTCTGAGGCAGAGCTAGGTGCTGTGAGAGCTAGTTGGACCTGCACCTTTAGAGAGACTACAGCTGGTTAAACAAGGAATGATTCTTCTACAGTCAAAAAAGTTATGCTCTACTAAGTACTTTGATGATTTTTTTTCGATATAATTCAGTAGATGAAAAGATCTACGATTTGTCCTCTAAAATATTTTTTGGAAAAAGAACAATCAGCAATTCTTCAAATAATGTTACTCATGTATTAATGTAATATAAACTATCAATATAAATTCTCAGTATGAACTCTTCTACTATCTTAACTATTTGACTTCAAACTGCAGCAGCATCCTCACAATTAGAAGAAGGTCTTCATTTGGCATTAAAAGTGGGTATTTTACTTAAAACTAATGTTTATTTCTTTCTCTTTTAATAGAATAAACAGAAATATACGTATTTTTTATTTTCCATACGTAACGCTAGTAATACTACTGAACAAACGTTTATCCTATCTCTGGTTGTCTGCCATTGAAAAAAAATTAGACCAATTTGTCACTATTCTGAATTCAATGTTAATTTTCACTATAGTAAAAGGTAGCTGCAATGAATTCATGAAGCTATAAAAAGCCAGGTCTCATCCAGAAAGGCTGTTGCTTCATAACGTTTTTTTTTCCCTGCTCCTCTATGCCTGTTTAATGACATGCAGGGTCACCCAATGCCACTCTAGTTTTATTTGAAGTCTTTAAACCTTTATTTAGACTGTTAGGATTTATTCTTATATTTAGTTCTTCTTCCTGAGCAGCATTTTTCTCTTTCCAAAACAAACACAGACAAACTGTCAGTGATGACATTTACATTGTCCGTTCATTTATTTAGACTCCAAAGAAATATGCCTTCCAGGAGATACACCAGTTTAGTTTCTTGTCATGTGTAGTACAGATTACCAATCATACAAAAGTTTTTTGATCTCTCATCATTTAATAATGTTGTCTCTTTTCAAGATGGAAAAGACTGAGAACTGAAGAATCACTGTGTTTTTTAAAAAAATTCCACATCCTCAGGATCCAAAATCTAAATTTACTTTGCACCCATCTGGAGTAGAATTCTTAATTTTTCATAAGACTTGAAATATCAAAAATTCATTGGAGACAAACATGAGAAGAAAAAAAAAAACCATCCATCATAGGAGACTGACACAGCACGATGAAAGCACTTGACAGTCATTCTCTGAAAGAATCATCTTGATCTCTGTATGTTCTGATCACATCCTTTTGATGTAAATCCACATGTGTGCCAGTGTTCATCTAGCTTATGCAGTTGTGCTGTATGTCTTCCAAATTTCACCTGTGTCCTAATTATACTTCATCCTTCACCTGAGTATTCTGACTGTCCTAATTTTTAAAGCAACATATTGGCTGACTGTGGCAGAAAGCAAGAATTGCTAAGGACAAATTACTGTTTGGAGCCTCATAGAATTAAACAGTCCATCAGAAAAAAAAAAAAAATATATATATATGATCTATATTTAAAGCACCAAAAGTAGTGCTGTTGAGCTGAATGAATTCCTTGTCTATACAGTCTGCTAGCATTGTTTTACATTATATGCTTCAACAAAAATCTTGAACTTCGTTTTTAACTCTAGAGCTTTTGTGTACTTTCAATATCCTCCTGTCACATGCATACAAAAGGACTAATATTCTCTTAAGCATTGGGAACTAATGGATGGCTGTACTAGTCCTACGTACAGCCATAAAAGAACTGGACAAATTCGAGGAATGAGCAGCATGCAGATATTTCTCATCAGTGTACACAAATGTGTCACACATATTTCTTTAATAAAAGAGAAGGCAGACTTTTAGAGCAAAATGAATAAGGTATGAAGTACAAATGTATGTAATCAAATAGACTGGTTCTATTTTTTTAATTAAAACCGTCCCAAGAATCCATCAAGTTTTGCATAGTTCTCATAAATTAAATTGTTTTGTACTATAGGAAGCTAGACAATGATTAAAAGACAGAGAAAGACCTAATCTCTTCATAAATATTATTTGCATGTATCATTCTTTCTTTTCAGAAATTAGGATTTTCGTGATGACTTTAAGGTCTGAAATCTGTAGTTACTTAACAATTTCTTCCTCTAACTCTCACTGTAGTTTTCTTAGGCCATTAAAATGATACTTTTGATCAGTGTAAGAGCCTCTAAGTTTTACATGTATTTGCAGTTATCATGGAGAATTGAGATTGATTTTTATATAATAGAAAATTTTTGACTGATTCAGTAAACATCAGTACCAATCAGAGTTCACAAAGTATCAGACTGCCAGATTAAAGCCAGCAATTCCACTGAGCAATTAACATCATGTTTATATCACCATCAGGACGTCTTAAAGAGAAAGGTATGTGGTTTCTTTGTGCCCTTCAGTGAGGCAGTGGGCACTGCAGCAGGAGTTGTGGTCTATACACAGCAAACATTTCTCTGCCACTCCTTGAATTTCACTCTATTGACCATAAGTTCTCCAGCAACCTCAGTCTTTTCAGTGGGACATCAGCTATGTCAGGAGCCCCATCAAAACCCTCCAACCTCTGTCATTGTTTCTCACTAATTTCTTCCACTTCTTTCTCTCTTTGTGTTTGGATACTTTTTGTATTTTTTCCACCCACCCTACATTTTCACAGAGGCACATCTGACATGGTTCCAGTCATGATTTGCAGTGGGGCCTTTGAAGCAGGCTAGAATAGGCTGTTTCCAGTAGACAGGGCAGCCCTAACTTCTCCCCATAGAGGCCACCTGTGTGCCCTTCTGCTGTCTAAACTTTTACAGCTATACTCAACACGGGAAGTTTCTGACATACAAAATTTAGATATGTATATATATAGACATATTAGAATATATTCAAAAGTTCTCTAGAAATAAGTATATCTTTGTTTTTCTTTCATTTTTGTTACAGGGTCTTTTCTTTGTTAGTGCTTTTTCTTCACTGGTGTTCTATCTGTGAGAGTTTAGTTCTTTTTTTTTTCCAATAGAAACTAATTTTAAATCCAATTTGTTCCATGCAGAGTTTATTTTCCTACGTAGTAAAACAGTCTAAATAACAGGTGCAACTAATCTTTCTAGATTCTTGGGTCACAAGGAGAGTACAGAACACTTAAATTTTAAAGAGCATTGTAAGAACAAAGCACTTGAATAGATTTTGGAGTTTAAAATATAATATATGATAATCACACTGAAACAAAAAATCTTAGATATTAAAACATTATGCTGAAATTTAGCTTAAAGATAATGATTTGTAAGTTTATGGAAGAGACATCATAATGTGACTACCTGCCATACAAAGAACTATGCCTTGTAACACTATAATTGCTTTCCAATGATTTTTGGACAGAGTTTTGTTGTTGTTTCTGCAGTTGTTCACGTACACGTTTCATCTCATTCTCTTAATCTTTGGAAACACTTTGTTTCATAAGAAGGACTGATTATCAGATCTAGTTTTTTGTTTGTCACGATTATGAAGAAAACTCAATCTTTATGAATGTCTTTTTTGACAAATTTCAGGGTTGTACTGTTGTCTACACCAATGTCATTTTTTCAGAAACTGCTAAAACTAAGCAGAGAAAGCAGTTAACTGATAAATACACTGATGACATATATAGAATTTGACTAATAACTTATTCAATCTAAAAACATTTTTTGTCATTTTCAAAGTAGAGCCTCCATTTTTGTTTACAAGATTGAAGAGTCCATTATTTGCTCCTTACACATTGAGAGAATAAGAAACATAGAGTTATATGCATCCAGCTTTTAATTACATGAATGTATATTTTTTTAAATCTTAGAGATGACTCATCTGCGTGTACATCTACTACTGAAATATCTAAAAATGATTTACTGATCACTGGTGTAGATTGACTTCTGAGTTGCATAGAATTGTTTTTATATATATTTTTCAGTTTCACATTCAGAATTACAAAATCTGAAAGAAACTATTGAAGAAGCAAATAAACTTTTATATACTGATTATGTGATCAAGCAATGGCAAGATTTTGCCAAGCTAGTCTTTGGTTCACTGCTTTATTATCTGAGCACAAAGCCTCATTTTGTTTAAAATCAGCAGGCACTCAGTACTTGCTGAGTTAAGATGTAGTAGTATGACTTTTCACTTTTTTAAATCTCATATTCAGCATTCTTGTATGTTCAATGTATCCTTTTTTGCAGCTTTATTTTTTGTTTGGAATCTATAAGCTAAATATTCTCTGAATTACAAATATTTTATTACCGACACAGAATGCATACTTTATTTCATTGTTTGGTGTCACTAACGTCTGCTTCAGAAGAATTCTGAAGGAAACTTCTTCTTCAACATGTCTACTATTTACTGAATTTGAATGAAAAAAACTCACTGAGCCTTGTTATTTTTTCCTATCTGCTATCTAATCTCACGCAGTTGTTTGACAGCAGCTCATTAAAATATAGCACAGGTATTCATCAAGTGTAGTTGAGAAGAGTGTAAAAAGAGGGAAAATATAACTATATTTGTAGTTTAACAGGAGCCTTATTTTGTTTTGATGGGAATTCAGAAGGTGTGAATTTATCCTCCTCCCTAATAACAGTCCTGCTGGACAAATTGTAAATGAGGTTTACTCCTCAATCAGCATGCTGTCAGGGAATTGCTTCCAAGGGCAGTGAAGGCTTTTGAAGACACTTGCTATTTTCAAACTCTGAGTAACCATGCAATGATAGGCTGTCAGTCAAGTTTTATTCTTTTCCCTATCGAAGTGTAATAATGATGTCTAAATATATAAAATAGGCATGAACAGCTTGCTGCCTTACCATTCATTAATGAAAATAATATTTGCGGTGCTGGCCATGTAAAATTTGTCTATGTCCACCATATTTTGGTGAATATATCTTTGTCAATATCTGTCTTATATAGCTGTAAAAATCTTATCTACCCAGATGAAGAACAATTTTTTTTTCTCTCAAAATCTATAAGCAGCAGAGTTCCTACCAAGTACTAGTTTTTTGTTTTAATAAATGAAATGGTAATACACTAAGTACCATTTGACCACGTTACTTGGTGTACCTGTTCATATATTATAAAGCTGTGATAATCTAATATTTTAGTTTAGCACAAGTACCTTATTACTCCTGCCCTGCTCTGTTCCCCCCCCCCCCCCTTTAACATTCCTTCCATTTTTTATTTTGTGACTACAGAACTACTACTCTAATTGTTTTTGAAGGTGCTTTTTATCACTTTGATTAGACAACTTAACAGCTTCATTGTATTATGATCCTTTTATTTTTGTCCTTAATAGATTTTGTTTCACTTTAACCAATTTGGTCATGTCCAATACAAACTCTCATGGCTAGCTTAATGAATAGCACTGTTTATTGAAACAATAGATTACAAATTATTTTTTAACTGGTGATACACTGTCTGCAGAGCACATGTGAGTATCAAGAGTGTGAATAATACAATCAACCTCAAACACATTAAATTATTGAAGAACTATATAGACATTTCTAAGTTTTCCAGGGTTGAGCACTCAGAATAACCAAGCATGCAAATGTTACCCAGTAGGCATCAATACTGGGAAGAGAGGCTCAGCTCATGGACTGATCCCAGAAGGCCCCAGTGTCCTCCTGACTTGTGTGTGAGGGTGTTTTCCTCAAATTGCTTTTCTTTTGATCCATTTTTATTTTATTCTCAGATGGAGCTTGAGATACTCTCATACATATCTTTGTTGCAACGGGTGCAACAGAAAACAGAAAAGCTGCTGATTTGGAGTGTCTACTATGCAGTCTATCAGTTTCACAGTGCTATCAGGTTCCCATCCCTGTGATGCTATTACAGAGTGTGGCCGGTGTCTATGCTCTGCTGTAACTTTTGTTCTGTATTTCAGCGTACCTAGATCCCTTGGTATCTGACATCTAAGGCTCTCAGATCTCAAGTGCTTAGGTGACAAATACTATAACCACTTGAACTAAGACACTGAACCTACCATGTACTTCTCAGCCATAACAGAGGGCAAGGCTTACTTCCTTCCTTCTACTTAAATTCCTCTAGTAAAAGATACGTTTACAGAATTAGTCTAATACACATTATGGATCTCATACTTACTTTTCTATCCAGCAACTACTAACAGTTAATTTTCTTATGCTCTGTGCTACCATGACTGCTAGTTTTATATTCATCAATTAACTGATAAGCAGTCTGTGTTAAATACAGTCCCTCTGTATGGGCTTAGATAATATCTGCCTTCCACAGTCTTAAAGGCCTTGTTTCAATGTAGGTAAGTATTAGATTTTATAGTTTGGTACTCGGCTGGCTAACATTACCACTTACTAAATACGAATATTTCTTTTAAACCTTTTTGTACATCACAGATATATCTTTGTGTTGTTAGATTTTTGAGGAGTTGAAAAGCAACTGTTGTCACTGCAAGTTTTGAGATCTAAACATTGACCAAAGGCTTTGGCAGACATTGTTCAAAGTAATACATCAGCTTATCATTGAACTACCATGACAGAGAAAATGAATTTGGAGTCAGAAATCACTGAAGCCTCCTGTGAATTGCTATTCGAGATCCTGTCAGAAATTTTGTCATTATTCTTGTCTTCTAAGAAGCTGAAACTTCCCAAAACTCTGTTGTTAATTTATGCATTAGCTACTTCTTTTCAATAAAAATGATAATCTGCATGAGGCTCTTGGAGAGAAAAATAACAGGTCTGAACTGTGACTGTGTGCATCAGGAATACATTTATCTGAGCTGACAATGTGCAAATGAGTAGAAACATATCTTAATTTGTGAATACATAGAGTCACTCATACTGGTGCCATATTTAGAAACTTTTATTCAGTTTTGAAAACGTAATATGGAAATGCTTATTCAGTTATTTTAGAAGAATATTTTAGTGCGAAATAGAAATCTCAAGAATTTCTGTTTTATATATTCTTGCATAAAACACTGTAATGCATAGCTTTTAAGGACATTTTTTTATGCACAGTTGTTCTTGTCTTATTCTTTTTATTTCTCCATAATGCTTTATAGTTTGAGTAATTTTCACGTAGGTCTGAGTAAAAATACATAGAGATTATTTTCTAGGACAAAAAAGGCATTTAGAGAACACTCAAAAAAGAAGAAAAAAAATGATTTTTCTGTAAACTACGTTTCAGTGATAGCAAAAGTGTATTTTTAAATATCTAAAAGCTCTTATGAAAGTTTATTATAATAATCTAAAATGTATATTAATATTAAAATAATTTGTAGTAGACTTCTAATTGAAATTGTCCTCATCTTTTCAATAATATATAATATTTAAATGTCACCACATTTTTAATAAGTTGATTTCTTTACTTTTCATGCTATACACTAATGTGCATAGTTAAAAGTTGAAAAAAATGATTTATATGTATCAGAATTAATTTTCAATATTGACTCAATATTGCAATATGTGTACATGTAGTGCTGAATAATTTTGTCCTCACAGAAAGCAAAACACCTACCTGGTAAAGTTTGTGATTATTCTTAAAAAAAAAAAAAAAAAAAAAACAGTTCACCAACACTTTAAAAATATTTTTATTTGACTCTTCCCATTTCTTAATAAATTATACATACACTGGATTATGGCATCTTTTATAAAAGCTGTTAGGATTTTTCTTTTATAATACAAGACTTTTTTTCTACTTGTTAGTACAGTACTTTCTCTTCTAGAAGCATGATACAACATGAATAAAATGAAGTAAGATAGAAACACAAAGGTTTTTAGTGAGTAATATTGGTGGTAGGTGGACATTTGGATGTGATGATCTTGGAGGTCTTTTCCAACCTTGTTGATTCTATGATTCTAATCAAATACGAAACCTTAAACAAAAATAATAATAAAAAAAATTCATCTTATCCTTATAACTCCTGTAGAATAGCTTCAGATAATCAAATCTAGTGTTTTTGTTTCTATGTTTACTAGTTTGCTTGGTTATTTCATTTCAAAATATATGACTACTGTATTTTAAACCCGTACAATCAAGAAGATTTGGGATATGTTTCCTGTCTGATGTATTTGAAATCTTTAAACAAAGAAGGAAATAAATGTAACAACAGGCGTTCTGAAGAAGAATCTTATGTAGCTGAACATCTCACAAAAACTTTTTATGATTTCAAATTTTAATTGATATTTTTTCATAATTTTGTATTAATAATCCTGAATTGGATGGTTGAAACAGAATGCATATGTGTTTCACACTCCTAACCACATGTGAAAGCCTGTTTTTTACAGAGCATGCTGTTCTGTAAGGCATCTGAGATGTCATGTTTGTTTTAATATGCATGGACAATGACACTGATACACTAGTAGCATGCCTGAAATGGTACACTGTAAAATTCCTGTTCAAGCAGTTCTATGAAGTATCTACTGAATCTACTGAATCATAATTGAAAATCCTTAGAACTTAACCTCAAATAAGAATCAGGATACGTTCTGGTTTTTCTCAGTATTCTTTAGTTGTTTATAGTTCTTCTGGATCTCACTATTTTGGGGCTATTTTGGGGCTATTCCTGGCACAGTGATTTACATGATAAAACACATCCCATACCTATGAACATATGGAATAACATCTTGAGCTTCTTTAAGATCACCATTGTGGTTTCTTTGCATTAGTTGTTTTCACAATATCGGCTACAAATTATGCACATTTGGCCAGAAGAGACTTCAGTGTTCTTAAAGATTTGTCCATAAAAATTACAGCATTGTCAGTATTGTCTTGATAAATAGAGAACACATTTTAGAAGAAAAATAATAACAGTAACAAGTTCAATTTATTTGGAATATAAGAGTATTTAAGAAATTACCATTTTTGGTTGATTGCTAACATCTGACACTACTGAAAACTATGTTTCATTTTTGTATGCTTACTGTTTTGTGGGGGAAGGAAAGTGCCAAGCTGAGGTAAATTTCCTTTTTGTACAGGCTAAATAAAAGTTCTTCTCCATTACAGTTTTCAGGAAGTAAACTCTTTCAACATCTGCTTTCACAAATTTTGTATTATCCTAAAGGAAAAGTGATTCACAGTGAGATCTCCTTGTACTAAAAGTGCACAATGATGGTATCTATCAAAAGAGCTGTTTGGATCTTCTCATCATTCTTTGTTACTGCCTAGGCATTCTTTTATTTTTTAACCACCTTCTTAATTAAAAAAATGTTTGTGTTTCATTAGAGCATGTATGATTTGATTATATATCATGAAAAAGTACATTGTAGTGTCTCAGTGGAAAAGAGATCTGCCTCTGCCCCCATACAAAGCAGATGATAAAAAGCCCTATTATTAGCATACATAGTGAAGCAATATTTTGCAATATTTTCTGATTGAAAGCCATTATTAAGGCAACATTGTTTGCCTACATGATAATTAATACAGTGTTAACTGCAGAAAAGTGGTTTTAAACTAAGAAATTCTTTTGCATACCTTGGTAGAGAAGCAGTACCTACACATTCTCTTGGAGAAGCTGAAGTCTTCAGTATTCTGGTTAGCACAAATTTCTAATTGACAACCTGCTTTAATAGAGCGTTGGACTAGATGATCTCCTGAGGCACCTTCCAACCCCTATGATTCTGTGATTCTGGAATTGAACACCTTTCATACTACTTACATTGGAATGTCTTAGAATGAGTGTTGTAGTAAAATTCTTAAATATTTTCCAGACTTTATTCCAATTTTATACTTCTGCTTTTAATTTCTGTACTCTTGGATCACATTAACTCTTGAGACTGTGTGCCATCCAAATTGGTAAATGATCCACATTAAGTTTTAGAGAATGCAAAAATTAACAGTTGATTTGGAAACAGGGGAAAAGAATAGCTTTCCAAGTCTTATTCCATAATACAGGATTCCAGTTATCTTTTTGAATAATGAGCTACTTTTCCACTCTGAAATACTTTAAAGAGAAATTCTGCATCAGAATTTAAAAATTCCTCAAAGATGGTTAAGTAAATAAATTATGAACATGAGCCAGCAGTGTGCCCAGGTGGCCAAGAAGGCCAGTGGTGTCCCGGCCTGTATCAGAAATAGTGCTGCTAGCAGGAGCAGGGAAGTAATCATCCCTCTGTACTCAGCACTGGTGAGGCTACACCTCAAGTACTGTGTTTAGTTTTGGGCCCCTCACTGCAAGAAAGACATCAAGGCCCTGTAGCATGTCCAGAGAAGGGCAATGAAGCTGGTGAGGAGTCTTGGGCACAGGCTTTATAAGGAGCAGCTGAGTGATTATTCAGTCTGGAGAAGAGAAGGCTCAGGGAGGACCTTATTGCTCTCTACAACTTCATGAAGGGAAGTTGTAGTGAGCTGGGGGTTGACCTCTTCTCTTGTGTAACTAGTGATAGGACGAGAAGGAATGGCTTCAAGTTGCACCAAGAGAGATTCAGGCTGGACACTAGGAAATACTACTTCTCTGAAAAAGTGGTCAGGCACTGGAATGGCCTGGCCAGGGAGGTGGTGAAGTCACCAGCCCCGGAGGTGTTCAAAGAAAGTTTAGGTGTTGTGTTGAGGGACACGGTTTAGTGAGAACTATTGGTGATTCTACAATTCTATTGCTCACTTGTATCTACCGGTTTACAGTGTTTTTCTTTTAAACTAACAATAAAAATTGTAACAAAAATTTAAAGCCTTGTAGAATCCACATGCTACATATATTGAAGTTGTATTAGATGTCTCATGCCCTGACATTGTTGAAATGTGTGCGTGTGTGTGCACTACAATCCATTCACTTAAACTTTAAAACATAATGATATACACAATACAGATTTTTTATATTAAATTCTATGTCTGAAGGCTTTTTGGCCAAAAGCGCATACTAGTAACAGCTCTAGGGCTCATATTATTACAATAATGTTTCATAATTAATAGAGTTGCAACAAGCTGTCAGAAAGTCAGTCACAGGGATCCCCAGAGCTCCATTTTAGGATGTGTTCTCAATGTTATAAGAATAGTCTGAATGCAATAATCAAATATTTACTATGTTTGTGGCAGGCAGGGAAGATTCTTCATCCAGGACAGGGTAATTCTGGATATTTGTATAGACTTGAGACAGGAGGCTGGAGGGCACCCCCATGGAAATGGATCTGGAAGTTCTGGTTAACAGCAAGTTGAGTATATATCAGCAGTGTACTCTGAGAGCCAAAAGGACCAGTCATATCATGGGATGCATTGGGCCCAACACTTCTGGCTGGTCAAAGAAATATATTGCCCTGCTTTCCTTTATACTGCTGCAACCTCATCTCGAGCACTGTGTGCTTATGTGTTCCTTCCAATTTGGGATAGTCTGTGATTCTATGACATTTTGCTGATGACAACACTGACTTTTATTAGTAGTTATACTTTAAACCTTTTAGGCAGTAAAGCCCAACACACCTGCTCACAAATTCTCCCCAGGTGGGATTGGAAGGAAAATCAGAAGGCTAAATGTGAAAACACTTTTGGGGTGAGATTAACACAGTTTGCTAGTTAAAGCAAAAACTGTTTGCAAACAAAGAAGAACAAGGAATAAATTCACTGCTTTCCATCAACAGGCAGATGTTCAACCACTTCCTGTTAAGAAGGATTCATCATAGTTTTATTGGAAATTCTCCTTCATCACTTCTTCCTTACTTCACCCAGCTTTCGTGACTGAGCACAACAGCATACAATGTGTAACTTCCCTTCAATCGCTTAGGGTTAGCTGGCCTGGCAGTATATGCTCCCAGCTATTTGTTCATCGTCAACATCCTCGTTGGCAGGGTAGCACAAGAAGCTAAAAATTCTTTGCCTTTTTTTAAACTACATTCAGCAACAACTAAAATATCTGTTTTGATACTGCTATTTTCAAGAAAAGTCCAAAGCAGAGTGCTATACCAGATATTATGAAGAAATTATATCCCAGGCGAAACTGTAGCAATAAACATGTTCATTTAGTTGGTGAGTACATTTCATTGGAAGTGAGTGTATCTGTGGGACCTATTTTATAGTTACGCCAAGTTGCATTGTGATACCTGATATTTTTTATTATGAAGCCTTCTCTGTCCACATTTTTCACTGTAATTTAATTTGAAACTTATTAAACAGTAGGAATAGTTATCATCAGTAAATGCTATCTAAACAGAAAGTTCACTGTCCTTGGTCCAAATCCAAAATATATATCTGTTGCTTTTTTTGGCAAAAAAAAAAAAAAAATCAAGAATTTGCACTGACTACATTACACATAGTCACCAAATACAAGATTGTTTTTCTGTTTGCTTTGTTTTGTAAAATTATACACTAATTAGAAATGTATCAATTTATTTGGTTCAAAAAATTTCCTTCCTTAAATACATGCTCACTGCTAAGATGTACAATACAAAGTAGAAATAATAGACATTTTCTCAGTAAACTCTGAATTTTTCTGAATTTTTGAAAAATAAACACACCCTCAAAAATATTTTCTGCAACTTGATTTATCAGAACCACAACGCTCAACAGTAATGATTACTTCTGCAGAAGCTGTTTATGGAGGAAACGTATCTTTGTGCAAATAAATAAATAAACTACACAGTGTCCAATTCTTATGTTGTCTGTTGTATTTCATTACATTTTATCTTTAAATACCCAGCATTCAAATATTTTTCAATTAGGGGTAGATATTCTTGAGAGAAATACATTCAAATTAGTAAACCTCGGGCAGTAAAAAATCTTTTTTTTTTTTTTTTTTTTTTTCACCTTACTGAGCCACTGCTGTTAATGAGGAGCTGTAGGGCAACTGTGGAACTTGTTCAGAGAAAATGGCACAAGAATTTTTAAAGTAAATATTCAGTAGAGTTTCCTTAAGGTTTATATGAGCATGTTTCAATATTTTTGTCAGTGCCCTTGGCACAACATTTAGGATCTCTCTGGTCAAAAGTCAGGAGATACTACCAGAACACTGCCTAGGAAACCCGACTATCCTATTGGAAAAGAAATTGGATACAATTTCGTGGTTTAGAGGGTAGAAGCATACACTTCAAGTCTAGTAACTATTCTTTTCTCCATTCAGGTTTGATAAGCTAGAAATGATGGAAAAGAAAATAATACAGGATAGATTAATCAAATTGGTGGCTATTTTTAATAGAGACAGAGAAATATTAAATCTGTGTTCAAAACACTAGCAAGAATTCATCAAATCCCACATGTCAATTTGGGTCTTTTCATAAAATATAAATTGAATTCTGAAACAAATACATTCATAATAACAGTAAGAATATCATTAGATTAAATAATATACCTTAAGACAGTAAAAGCATTTGAATAATTTGTTCTTGTAAAACAAAGTCAGATAAATGAAATGACTGCTCTCTACTAATATAGCTGGGACACAAAAGCCACTTGAGGAGCAAAAGAGCAGCATCTGTCCGAGCACAAAGATAATGCATTGGCAATGAACACATTCAGTCATGAACCAAGTATATGACCAGCAGAGGAAGACATTTAATGGCAACTTTCAGAATGAACAGTTAACAAATTGGAGCACATTCTGAAACAAACTGCACATCAGAAAGTGAACAAAGTCATCTACAAGTTTCTCAACCATAAAATAGGTGCTCCTATTTTAAATTAATACAAACAGAACAACAGAAATTCATGAAGTACAATATTGATTCACATAAGCAACCAAAAACCTGAATGTGCAATTAATCTGTTCCAACACTTTGAATATCTTTTCACTAAGGCCCTCACTATTTTTCCCTGGTGAGAGATGAGCATTCTGGAGTTTTCCACAATGACCACACTGTAGTAGGTAGCCCCATAGAGGGACAGCTAGGATATTTCAGATGTGCTTGGGTTTGAAGTGGATTAATGCTTAATACTGACTCAGCTTTTTATTCTATTTTTCATCAAATATTTTGTACAGAACATGATTTTTAAATTATGTATTTACAAGAGACGGATTTATTTCAAGACTTGTACACATAAGAAGATATACAAACAGTGGTCTGGAAAGAATCTACATACTTCTATGTATTATTTACCTGCAATGAGAAGACTTATATATTAAAATAAAATACAGTGGTGCAGCTCTATGTTCAGACTGGCTTAAAGAAAGTCACTGAAAACTCTTCCTCGGAAGAAATCAGATGTTAACAAAACCAGTTCCTGCAAGTACAAAAGCATAGTAGGCTTGATATTGATCTATTTTTTTTTTTTTTTTTTCTAATATGAAATTTCCAGTTGTTGCTGAATCACTTTATTGTTCATTGTGCCTATTGTGAAGAGGCACTTGGCAAATGAAAGCAATTTTCCTTTTATATTTACAGAGTTTTTCATGAAATTAACACTGATAACACAATCACTATGTGTAATATTTCAAAATTATAACCTTCTCTCTAAAAATCTTTAAAATGTATAATCAATTTTCATTCAAGAAATATGGAAAAATATGTTTAAAAATATGTTGAGATTATTTTGCTATGAATGTCTTATTTTCAGCAGAAATAACAGTGGTTGTTTAATATATAACATGAAATTCCATGAACATTATCATAGAATTATAGAATCTTTTGATTTGGAATGGATTTTTAAAGGTCATCCAGTCTTCCCTGTGATGAGCAAGTACGTCTACAACTAGATCAGGTTGTTCAGAGCACTGTCCATCTTGATCTTGAATGTGTCCAGGAACGGGGCATCCCCCATATATCTGGGCAATCCATTCCAGTTCTTGCCTATTCTTATCTTAAAGCAAACAAACAAACAAACAAACAAAACCAAAAAAACCCTTTTCCCTTACATCTAAGATAAATCTCCCCTTTTTGTTGGAAATTATTTCCCCTTGTCCTATCACAACAGACCCTGCTAAAGAATCCGTCCCCTTCTTTCTTATAATCACACTTTAGATACTGAAAAACCGCTCTCAGATCTCCCCGGAATCTTCTCTGAACATATCCAGTTCTCTTGGCCTGTCCACATAGAGGAGGCATTCCTCCCCTTGGATTATTTTTGCCACCCTCATCTGGGAATGCTCTGGTATGTCTATGTCTCTCCTGTACAGAGGACTCCGTAGCTAGACAAAATACACCAGATGAGGTCCCACCAGCACAGAGTAGAGGGGCAGAATTACCTCCCTCATCTTGCTGGCCTCCTTTCTTTTGATGGAGCCCAGGATATGGTTGGCTTTCTGGACTGCAAGGGTTCATCACTGGCTCATGTTCAGCTTGCCATACGTGAGTATCCTCAAGTTATTTTCAGCAGAACTGTCCTCAGTCTTTTTGTCTCTCAGCTTGTATTGGTAGTGGGGGTTGCCTTGACCGAGATGTCAGAGCTTACACTTGAATTTCATAGAATCATAGAATCATAAAAATTGGAAAGGACCACAGAGATCATGTCGTCCAACCATCAACCCATCAAAGAGATGCCCTCTAAACAATGTCCCTCATTACTACATCTACCCATGAAAATCTGGAAAATCTCCAGGAACAGTTACTCCACTACCTCCTGGGGCAGCCTGTTTCAATACTTCGCCACTCTTTTAGAAGAATATTTTCCCAATATCCAACCTGAACATCTCCTGGAATTACTTCAAGTCATTACTTCTCATCTTATCATTAGTTACCTGGGAAATGAGCCCAATCCTCAACTCTGTACAAATTTATTTCAGGTGATTGTAGAGAGTGATAAGGTCTCCCCTGAGTCTCTGCTTCTCCAGACTGAGGAATCTCAGTTGCCTCAGCCAATCCTTACAAGACCCTTCACCAACTGTGCAGTGCTTCTTTACACATATTCCAGGGCCTCAATATTTTCTAGAAGTGAGGGGCCCAAAAATGAGCACAGTACTTGAGGTCTGGCCTCACCAGTGCCAAGTCAGTGGGATAGATAACCTTCCTGGTCCTGCTGACTACATTTTTCTGATAGAAGTCAGAATGGCATTGTTCTCCTTAGCCAACTAGACAAACTGCTGGCTCATGTTCAGAGGGCTGTCATCTATCACTCCCTAAATCCTTTTCCTCCTAGCCATCCTGCAAGCCATTCTGCCCCAAAGCTGCAGCAATACATGGAATTTTTGTGACCAAAGTACTGGACCTGGCACTTGATCCTGCTAAAGTTCATACAGTTGGCCTCAGTGCATTGATTCAGTCTATCCAGATCTCTCTATAGGGCCTTCAGCACCACAAATCTTGATGTCATCTGCAAACTTTCTGAGGGTGCTGAGGGTGCACTTGATCTCACTGTCAATGTCATTGATAAAGATACTGAGAAATATCAGTCCCAGTACAGACTCCTGAGTGACATCACTTCTCTCTGATCTCTATTGGATATAAAGCCAGTGACTGTCATTCTCTAGATACAATCTTGCAACAGGTTGCTAGCCCATCAGACAGCCCACCCATCAAACCCATATCTTATCAGTTTGAAGAGATGGGTGTGGTGAGGAACCATGCTGAAAGCCTTCCAGAAATCCTGATAAATGATATCACTGTCTCTTCTGTTGTCCATTGATGCTGTTGCACCATTATAGAAGGCCTCTAGGTTGGTCAGACAGGACTTGTCCTTGGTGAATTCATACTGTTTGTCCCATATCACCTGCCTGTCTTCCATATGCCTTTGTTTCCAAGAGGAAACAGTTTCCAAGAGGACCTGTTCCATGATCTTTCTCAGTACAGATACAATGCTGGTTGGTTGGTAGTTTCCATATTTCCCTGGGTCATCCTTTGTACCTTTTTAAAAAATTGTTGTGACATTGCCTTTTTCTAGCCAGCAATGATTTCACTTGCCATAACTTGCCATAACTTTTCAAATAACATCGAGAGTGGGGTAGTGGCTTGGTGACTACATTGGTCAATTCCCTCATTACTATTAATTACTTTGCTGTCAACGGTTTACGGGCTGGTTCGGCCTGGTTCTGTGACTTGTGGGGTGGAGGGATCCACGGATCCGCGCCTCCGGAAAAGGGAAACAGGGGACCCCAAATAATTGAAAAC
>JAOWBP010051261.1:0-16137 GCA_028571105.1 Tragopan temminckii | reverse complement strand
TGCTTCCCCCCTTCCCCCTCCCCCCCCCCCAAAAAAAAAAAATCTGACCATCCCACCATTTTATTTCACTGTGAATCTAAACAACTCAATGTTAGCTAAATGTCTGTTTATGCAAAGTTTTAAGGAGAACTTTTGGCAATAGTAAATAGAGACTGTTATTTTGACCGTAATTCTCATAAAGCACATGTTCACACAGAACAACAAAAGGCATACAGAAAGACTAAATAAATGCAAAGAAAAAACACCGTCCCACCTATTTATCACAGAAGGAATTACCAAATCATGTATTATCTTCCATAACCAATTCTAAACTTTTTTTCCTTAGCCTTGCGATGAGTCTGGATAGATATTACAGGTACTAAAGTAACACAGAAATATACTCTAATCTAACACCAACATCTTTAATTTGTCACTTTCATGGCAGACATTTCCAGATAGTCTAGAGGTCCAGAAATTTTATGTTCCCAGCACAAAAGCAACTGAAGTACCTGACCACTTAAGCCCTCGTAATTTAAAATTTGTGACAGAAGTAAAGTAAATTTTACTAAAGACTATTATATAATCAATAATTTGTTCAAAACGTTTTTCTCGTGGAAAGTTATGATGTTATTTCAAGCAACTGCTTAATACTATGTTATAAAGCATATTCCTCTGCAATATTCTGTTCAGGATCATGAAACCTTGGCAGCATTATATATTTTCCTTTGATATACAGCAAGAAGTAACAGAGTTTGGGACAGTAATAAAAAGGATTCATCACTTTAAAATAGTTTAACATCCATTGTGTGTATTAAATGTTGGGAAAATGTTTGCAGGAACTACTGCAAAAGAACCACAAATCTAATTCTTTTCCCTCATCTGATTGATACAATCAGGAATTCATTTAAATGGTCCTTTAGTGAGCTGTCATCAGACTGCAGCCCATTTACAGAAGGTTAGCTAATTAATGAACTCTTGATTGAAGATTAATTTGGCAACGCTTTTTAATTTTCGCCTTAAAACCATGACAAACAATGATGTATTTTAATTAGAGCTTCAGCTATAGCTGGGTGCCTTATATACATCTTTGATATTGTAAACAGATCACATCTATTCATTGGTAAATAGATAATAATGTTTAATTATCTGGAAATTAACAAAAGACTAACAACATACCCTTATTTTACACACACGAAAATAATGTATGTCCATGAAATGAGACACTTTATCAAAGAACGTAGATGCCACCACTCTACATCCAAAATCTCTCTGTAACATGGTGTTTTAATAAAAACCACTACGTGATAATTAAAACAAAAGACTTGAGTGGATATATTCTACAAGCGTACCTACAGATGTAGCAATCCAACTATCCAGTATAAACCTGCTTCTTCTACCATGAAAATAACGCTGCCTTCATGTAAATTGTGGTATTTCTGCACAATGATCGGTGATTTATTTGTGAAATTGCTAGAATGGTGAAGCTGCACAGAGGTCTCAGAGCTCTCGACCAAGGTAAATAAAGTGTCATAATATATTTAGCAAATAATAATGGAAAAAAATAGAGACAAACATCAACAGAAGATGCCAAGAAACAAATGGGATTGGGGAGAATAAAATTTCTAGTGTTTCTCCTCCCAAATAAAGTCACTGTTTGCAGTGCTACAGCCTTAGTAATAGCAACAAATTTAACCGCAAATCTTTGATCACATTATTTTTCAATTTATCAACTTAATTTTCATTACTGTCCCCTATTTACAACTTTTTGTTTTGTTTTGTTTTCAAAGGACACACCCTTTTACAGCTTTCTATTTTATTTGCCACTGACCCTCAACTGTGTTATTCTAATCACAAAAAGGCTGCAATGAAACACCACTGTTAAGTGAAAGCAGCATTTGAGTTCCTGCACGCTGTGTTTTTGTTTGTGTGTTTGCTTTAAGGACAGGAAAACAGAATGGCATTTAAGATGTTCATAATAATAATAACACAATCAATAGCTCGTGGCTTTTTTAAGAAATCATTTTCAACTAACTTGTCTCCAAACACTGGAGACGTGGAGTGCTTTCATCTGTTTGAGATCTGGCCTTTAATTGCTTCAGATTAACATTAAAACGCTGTAATGCTTACAAAAAAAAATGTCTTGGCTATCATTTCGTGCATTTTATTTCACTTTAAACACTGTTATATATTAATGACAAAATATTCATCGATTACAGCAAAGACAAACCCGGAAATTAATTCAGCCTAAGAAAGTCTCACTTCCCCATTGATTATGTAGTCCGGGCTTTGTTAGGAAGGTGAAAGGGGCTGAGTCAAACCACAGTAATATTTGCCTGAGCATAAGAAACACACAGCACGTGTAAATTCATTCTTACCTAAGAAAGTACTTCTCAGTTAGGTGAGTAAGTAAGCCTTTCTGTAGAAAAATAATATGCAGGCTGTCAGAGCCCGGAATGAATGATATGAAAGAACTGGGGGTTTTGTTTAATTCTTTGTTCTTCAGTGAATGTACTGTAGATGATGCTTCTCAAAGGTTTATGGAACAGTAAAACTAAATACCAAGTAGAATGTGATTTCTTGAACACTGGACACAAAACACTTCCATCTTAACTGTTTGCTTAGTGCATCCCAGCTAAGTATTATTATTGACAGCATCACTGCCAGAAATTATTATTCTCTGTGACCTCTCACATCTCCGTTTGCTCCCGGTTTTGGTCATATTGAACACCTGTGGAAACTAAATCAGCATCTAACTACAAGGTTGTGATTTGTGTTCTGGAGTGACTTAGGATCTGGAAAAGTAGGAGAAACAGAAGGAGGAAGTTGCCCATGCACAAGCCAATATTCCTAGAGCTACCAAAATCTGTTACTGCTACAGTAACTAACAGCTATGAATAAACACAGCACGGTTTGAGAAATTTAACTGCAAAAGTAAAATACACAAAATCCAATACTACATTCTCTAACACAGGTGCAAACTCAGGTGATACACCATCGGCATAAGAAAGGAAAGAATTTGGCCCACTAAATCCATCTTTGTAATCCAGCAAATGTTCCCCTAACCAGGCTGAAAAAAGATACAAGGTTAGAAGATGAGAGATGATCTAGAGATGTAAAATCAGCAACACGCGTTTGAGAAACAGCTTTCGTGAGACCTGTCTAGTCTTGAATGTTTAAAATCACCTATGTGAAAGGAAAGAGAGAACAGAGGAAAAATCACTCCTTGTTCCAAAGAAAATGTAAGTTTTCTGCAAAATTATTTTAGTTTGAGTGGGTTGTGAAAAGCATTAAAAGGAACAAACAGAAAAAGTGTTTTCACCAGTTGTTAGCTCATGCCCGAAAAGCTCAAATATTGTTTCATTTTAATAGTTCAATCTCAGCTTCCGTGTATTCCTCAGTGAAAAATACGGGCGTTGACAATGCAAAGAAAAGAACTGGTGAGGTTGCAGGTAAATGAGAAGAGCACAGTAAGCATTAGCTGTCAGCGCTTTCCTTCCTGAAGCAAGGGCACGATGAGGTTCTGATCCAGCGCGCTCAGTGGAACATTTCTCGTTAATGGGAATGTGCTGTGAGGTACATGTGGCGTGCTCCCATTTAGGTCGGCAGCTCTTCGTCGATGCCTGAGTGACTTACTCTGTATTATTCAGTGTGGTTAAGTAGTACGTACATCAGCTACCGCCATTTAAAAGAAAAGCAAGGCTACAGAATAAAACATATTCTTCGCTTTTATTTTGAAAAGTTTAATTTTGTTTAGATTACAACTTCTGCTGCTGCTTCAGTGTGTTTTGTAAAACTCTTAGGACCTGCTCCTTCCATGGGATGCATATCCTCTGCAAAATACAGCATGCCCTTATTGGCACCAAGGGTAAATCATAGGAGGTACTGAGCAAATCACAGAAGCAGGCCCTTATTCACTATGTCATCCCGCTGTTAAATCTTCACTAAAATGTGAGGGGAGACCTCCAGGCTTTGCCTTTTGCTGTTTGGTCTTTTCATAAAAATTATCCAGTGTACGGATGGCAAAATGTAAATCGGTGAAGGTTTATGTTTTCTGATCCAAACATGGATTTGTTTAAACAGGGAACTCTGCAAGTATTTTATAATACTAAAATACAAAGGTCATGCATCTACAAAGGATAATCATTTTTAGCAATAATGATAAAAATATTAGTACTTAGCTGGGAAACTGTAAACAATTGAGTTAGCCGCAAAAACTATTTTAATCTCAAACCAGCTTACAGAAAAATACTGTATCATATGCACAGCATGAATTTGCAGCTGTACAAGAAAATAAAATCATAATTTTCTGACTAGACTACCTGAAGAAAAATGCAGTACTGCATTAGTGTATAGCCTATGACTTAAGGAATAACATACAATAATGTATATATTATTAAGGGTATGCCTAGGTAGGGAAATTCATGGCACATACTCAGGGATGTTTGAAGTGGGAAATTTCAGATATCTAAGACTTCTTGATTCTCTTGATGGAACTACGTTTACAAACAGAAGATCTCTAGATGTTTCCTATGGCCTTAAACCAGACTCCAGAAGCAGGCTGGATTAACATTTTTCATCCAAGCTCTTTGCTGAATAATGGATATTTTAGCCCTACATAAATGTCAGGGAGTTCTAGAGTGAGCTTTTCTGCATATCAGAAAGCTGGCTGCCACTCATGGTCAAGATCTTGCTTTTCTGCAATTAATCTATAAACATAAACCAGAGTTTCATGGTGCAGATTTCAAGCCAAGAATCAGGCACAATTTTCAAATGCCCTGGGAATGGGCATATATATGAAGAAAGGGATATGCTTAACCTTTGAGAAATGCAGTAACCCTCTTTCTGGCATGCATACATACTTGTCAAGAGGAGTCATACACATATGTCAGAGAAGTACAAACAGAAGTGTTCGCAATTGCAGAAAGAAGTTCTGAGCTTCACAGACTGCATTAGACAATACATAAAAATATGGACGGCATAATCAAAGCTATCAGAGATCATTATAACAAGGTTAAAACAGGATATACAGTACACCAAGTATTCCATTTTAATGTCTTCTAAGACATTTTTCAAAAGGATTTTGGTACTGGAACTCAGTTAAAAAAATGTATCATGTATATAATGTTTGCATCAGACTTTTCTTGCCTTTAGGAGAATACTCTCAAACTGTTTTAATTTAATTTTTCCTTGAGAGATCAAGGAAAAAAAAAGATGAGTTTTATTGTGTGTGCATATTTATATACCTTTTTTTTTTCTTCCCTGCTATTCAGAAAATACAATCTACTGTTTTTTCTTTGCTGATTATTGAAAACAGCTGAAACTAGCACGATCCCTTTCTGTTTACTTCTGCATTCGTATGCCGTCGTCAAAGACACTGCTACAGGCTGGGAGCGTTACAGTTCAGTTTACTGCCAAGCTTGAATCAATAAAGGAGAGCTTTTCCTGTGTGTCTTACCAAACCAGGGCCTTCTCCTAAAAGCACAGTGAAAATATAGCACCAGTGCCCATAAACTTGGAATTCAGATCCATGCACCTATTTACTTCTTTTTTCCAAGAGATACTGTTGCATACTGTTAATCTTTATTTTCAAAGAGATGTGAAGACAAAGAGGCAGCCTTCGGAGCAGTCTAGCACCGCCTGAACCAATGGAAAGCCAGCCTTTGGGCTGGCAAGTTTTGGAGCAAAGTCATCCCTCCCTCTTGCATGATTTTGGCCATTGGAGCTAACAGATTTTTCGTTGTTTTTTTTTATTGTTTACCTGCTCCCAAACAACAAGCATTTGTCTGTATTCCTGGGCTTAGTAATTATAATTATAAATCATTATGCATTAATAAAACACATTTATAAGAGCCTAGTTTTCTTGCTATTTATGGCATTATAAAATGCATATTATATAAGCAATCCCAAGCGGCTTCTATTACCTTTTCTTCAAATCATTTTATGATTATCTTCTCATAACCATTTCAGAAACAGGCAAAGTAGCTTTGTAAACATCTATTCATTTTGTCAGTATTGCAGTTTTTAATTTTCTCTCCTCCATCCCACTACAGACATTTAAATATAATAAAAAATAAATCCTTTGGCCAGGTTAAGGAGCACTGGAAAAGATATTTTGGCTCAAACACATGATACTGTAATATGTAGGACAGCAAAGCAGCCAGCTTTGCATGATCTTAAGTAAAAGGGCAACTCTTACTGAGCAAGTAGCATGCCTCTAGGTGTCCCCCAAATGTCTTGATGGTTGATGCTTCAACATAAGGATGATTAAGAAACCACACATCCTACCAAAATAGTGCACTCTAAAACTTGGAATAAATTCCCCTTTCACTAGCTGCAACATTTCTGAGCAGGGCTTTAGCACTCCATTATTGTGAATGTTTTTTGGCCCAAGGCAAAACATATTGACAAAGTTCCACCTCCAAGACAGTTATTGTCTCTGTATACTTGATAGCAGCCTTCAGAAGTTCACCTGCCAGTATTAAATCCTTGGTTTGGGTGAGAGAAGTAAAAATTTGCTAGCATTCCAAGCTATTTTACTGTAGCAGCAGCTACAGCAGCAAATCAAATTGTTCTTTCAATTAAACCAGTTCAGTGCCTTAGAGAAGAAAGACCTAGCCTTCCTCTTCTCAAACACACACACACACACCAAAAAACAAACAAACAAACAAACAAAAAAAAAGCACACACAAAAAAAAACAACCCTGCAGTTTATACCAGGTCTGAAGTTTTTACTACAACTGAGAGGAAAAGGCTCAGATGTTCTTATTCTAGTGGTCAATAATCCACATCACACACACACAAAATGGCATGTCAAGCCATTTGCGTGTAACTGACAGCCTTTGCCAGCAGCCTGTGACATGCAAGCAGGCCAGGTGCCAAGGTCTTCAAGGGGGCCATCACTAGGTTTGAACCTTCCTTTTGTCAGCAGCATGCACCGACAGATTTGCTAGAAACCAGCAATACGCTGAAGCATATCAGAGAGCAGGATCAAAAAATGTGTTATGATGATGTACCAGATTCAAGCTGGACAGAAAGAACGCTTTAAGATGCACTGAATGCCTTGATAGAAAGAAGTCAGGCAAGTAAAATGGAAGCTTTACAACAGCTGGGAGCAGGGCCTTCTAACAGCAGGGAAAGGAAAGCTCATTCACAGAAAACAAGTATTGTCACGACTGTTCTGAAGCAATGCACTGCAATGCAAGTTCAGCTGGTTCTGAATGAATACCTTACTTTTCTGCATTCCCCAAATAAAGACATCTATCTAAATACACAGCAACTGCCCCACATATGCACAGAGTCTGTTTGCACATGGAAAGTGGAATGACAGCACTAATTTACCTTGCTGTTTTCTGTTTGTTTGGTTTTTAAAACAGCTCTCACTCACTGGAAGAAGCTGGGAAGCAGCTAAGATGACATCTGCTAACAGTGTATGTAACTGTCAATGTGCCACAAAGGGGACTTACAGACTGTGTGGCAGGATCTCTGTAAATGAGATGGCTGTGGCTGCACAAGGATGGAGACCAAATGACCCCCTGTGGGTAATCTATCCAGGTTAGAGAGGGGGTCACTGCAGGGGTGCCACAGAAAGGCACGCACTCTGCGTGGAGAGCAAAAGCATGTCCGAAACCAGGCAGCAAACTCCTTCCCTAATGCTTTTTAAAGAAAACTTCTAAATATCGGAACAGCGAGCCAACACCTTAGTTTGAAACAAAATGGACAATCCTTTGCCACCATAGCAGAAGAGGCAAGACAGCTTCAAAACACCTTTTATTTTGACTTTACCACAAGCCACCTTTCCTGCATCTGTGCAAACACAACCTTACGTTTGGTACCACCACCTGCCCTTGGTCTATCTTCAGCAGGATCAGAGTAACACCAGACGCTTGTCCAGGCTCTCTAAGAAGGAAGCCCACCCGTTGATGTTCACTCAGTTTAATCAAAGTTGACAGCACTCAGTACTCCATAAGATCAAGCCTTTTGCTGGCATAAAAATGTTACCAAAGCTGGATCGCTAAATGGAGAACTATCACAGCTCTTAAACAGATGCTCCTCCCTTCTTCTAGTTCCAAACTTTTCAGTTTGTGTGAAATCAAGTGTGCTATCTCACCTGCTTTCCCTACACAAGATCTTCACTGGCCAATTTCAACATATTTCTGAAAACACAGATGTTTGGTTTCTCAGATCTAACACATTTTTCTGCCATCTTCCTCTCCTCCGCCATTTTCTCGATCCCTTCAGTCTCACGCACAAACACACAGACTCCCTCACGTCAAAGGCAGAGAAGTAAATCCAGTTTCTCTTCACTGATTATGGGACTGGTTTTAATTTGTGCAATAGTCCTTTTGATAACAATGCCTAGTTAAAACATCCATTAAAAGTCTGTATCAGTCATTTAATGGAGGAAGAAACTAATAGGGTTCCATTGGAACTCCTCCATTAACTTTTAACAGAATTCTTTCTTCTAGTCAGTGTTGTAAAACAGGGATATTTCACAAATTTAAGACCATGCTCATTCTCCATGGGGTGACAGTTAGGTCATTGCTTCTCAATCTTTTTTTGGGTAACTACATCAGTTCACCACTTGAGCTGCAACAATCAGTCTCTTTACAACTTATTAATTGCAGCTTGTACTCTTTCTCGCTGAACTCCAAATCACAAAGTGCCTCAAAGTCCCAGTTGTATTGCTGGTCATAATGTATACAATAAAAAGCACAGCTATCAGTTTCCAAAAGAAAATACTATCAACCATTACCAATAAGGGCCTAGACCTACCACAGTAATTACGTATCTCTCTCATTCAGGAACCTACACTGTCATGGTGATGAACTGGTGTCTAATGAGATCTTGTCAGATCTGCCTAAAAGCCATACTAGATCAGTTGCTAGAGAACTGTTGTACAGGTAGTACTCTTCCACACTTAAGTTTACTGGGAAAAGTACACAACAAAGCAGGATCAGCCTCCTGTGTTCATTAGCTGCTATATACCATTATAATATCGTCATACTGGCACTTAACTAATATTCTTTGGTAAGTGAATCTTAAAATCCTTCATGCAAAAAGGCAACTACTGCTAACTTCATTTTACAAGCACAAAAGCTAAGGCCCAGGAAGAGAGGAACAGAGACCAGGTCTTCTGATTTCCACCCTTCAGGAGAGATGTTGAAGTCACCAGGCACTGGCAGCATTCCTTCAGGTACAGGCTTAAAATAATGGAACATTCAGGTTCTTGGTCAGAATCCGAATGGTAAAATGTAGCATGACAGATCTCCTCTAACCTCATGAGCATGAGGCACAGGTGCATGTGGGAAATGAAAAGGGATTTACTTGGGAGAGTCCAGCCTGAACAAGTAAATCGTTGTAGTGGAACAGGTCAAACCTCTAACTGCCATTGCAAGCTTCAAATCCCTCCACCCTGAAAAGCAGGGGGAAATATTGTCAAGATTATCCTGCTGTCATATTTCCAGAATTAAGAATTTCATTAATCACAGAGGAGTTCAAAGATCCTGTAAATCTGATTCTGTTCATACTTTAACCAGCTTGACACTGATACAGCTGTGAATCCATTGGCTGCAAATAAGGTACCCCAAATTGCATATGCATAACTAAGAGGAATCAAGTTTGTAAATGTTATGATTTCCTTAGCCTCAACTGGCAGTTTCAGGAAAGTTGAGAAGGAACGCTGAAAATCGACCTGGCTTGTGTAGCAGAGCCTCTTTAGAAGAAAATAAGAACGAAAGCTCTTTTTTTTTTTTCCCCCATTCCACACTGCACATGCTTAAAAAAATCAAAATGCAATAAAACATCCCTAAGATACATGCGGTTGTATACACGCCTTTCTCAAGAGGTAGAATCATTCAGCTTTTGGCCTTGTGCTTCATGATACACTGAACTAAGCAGATGTTTTACTACCACCCTGCAGAATTTTACTCACAAGTTTGTTTATACATAAATACACACACACACACACAAGCTTTTTTTGGGCTAGATAATATGCCTCAGAAGTGCAGACAAAAAATGGAAAAAGATTAAAGCATAGTGCTCTATTTCTTCACAACTTTTATTATCTGGAAATGAAAATGATAGCAATGAAAAGTTCTGGGAGTGTAGGATTTATTAAAATCCTACACTTATGCAGTTGTATCCAACTCTAATGAAGTAAACGGAATTACACCTAGGAAAGGCCAATGAAAACAGACAAAGTGGGAGAGTTTTTAAACAATAAGAAAACAGGTTTAATCAGAATATATTATATATACCCTACCCACAGCTTACTACCCTTTACTGCATCCTTGTACTTCTGTATTTGCCTGTACATCTCAGAATCTCACCTCGAGTTTGTGTTAAAAAATCATGGCAGAAAAATGCAGCAAAGTTGCAGATCTCCGGTACTACTGAATCAAGAACATAGAGAGAAAGGCTGGATTGGAGAAAGTCCAATAACCTTGTTTTTAGAAGAAAGAAAGGAAAAAAGGAAATCTTTGAGATTATCTTCTTTAGGAACCAGGGAAAGTCAGGAATAAATTTATTCCCAGTATTTTAGAACGCCAGAAAAGCATGAGAGCTGATAGGATCAACTGCTGATGCCTCTTGTTGTGTACCAAAGGGCATATAAACAACTTCACTGTTTGCATGCCAGGCAAAGATTACCTCTCTACCCACGGAGCTACAAGTTTCTAAAGGAAATGTTCCAAGTTAGAACATTTCATTGAATATTTGTACATACAGAATGCATACTGGTGCTCGATCACAATGCACTTCCGAGGAACTGGATTTAGTTTTTGAAAAGCTCAGGTGATTTCTAAGAACAGATCCAGCTGCATCTGGTGCAATCGGCCAGTGGAAGTGGATTCAAGCGATGATGCTGAGGTTCTGCTCAGATGTAGCTGAGGAGTGCAGTTATGTCCTGCTTGCTGATAGGGGAGGTAACCCCTGCTGCTGTAGGAGGGGTAATCTTCAGCAGAAGAGCAGCAGCGAAACAGTGGTGATAGCTAGGAATTTTGATAGTTATTTTTGCTCCATGTTTGGTCTCAGCAAACTGTCCACAGCACTGACAGCACCATAAACTTACAGGGCTCTGGCAAGATGCATATAAAACACAAACAAAAAACGATCAATCAAAGGCCCAGAAAGATGAAAATGGGCAGGGTGGCTTTGTGCTGAACAAAAGGATTACACAGCATATAAGTTTTGATGACTTTTTCCTAAAACTGCTATAAACAGAATCGTCCAATCTAGAGAACTTCTCTAGAAGCCAGGAGGAGAAATGAGATTATTTCTGAAGCACAAAGCGTTGCAGGGATGCTCTTGGTTCAGCCTTACTTAAATCCAGTATTTTATTCCTATGTGCTCTTTTCATAAAGAAAACAACGGAAAGACAGGGACATATCTGATACAAAGAAAAGTTAAGTTGGAAGTGGAGCATGTGAGGCAGGGCTTTCCATGTGTCAACAGAACAGTCAACCTGAGGAACCGGGCAGTTCATGTGAGGAAGGGAACTGTATTTCATCAGGATCTACTAGAAATTGGGAACTTCCTAAAAGTAGATGCTGTTCGTTGCATAAGGAGAAAGAAGGCAAAAAGATTGATGATGATAATAATGTATTTCTGTCCCAGATAGGTAATGGAATAACTTAGGATCACCCAAAAGAAGTTTTCACTCCATCTACTCACCAAATCCCTAGTAAAGCATATTGAAAGTTTAAATGAAGAAGTATTCTTCAAGCATGATGACACTTGGCAAGATATGCTGTTTACTGCCTGTAATGGTAGTAATTTTTATAAGAAAGGGTGAGCCCTACAAAGTCTGCCTCAAGACTTCACCTTTACAATGTCTCTCCTTACTTGTATGTCATATTAGCCTTCTTCATCATCACTGTTGATGTGGGGGGCAGCCTGTGCTCAAAGCTTCTAACTGAACAGACTGTGATCCTGACAGCGCCTCTAAAGCAAATGTTTGTTGAATAATAATAATAATAATAAAACAGCAATTTTACAAGTATATAAATGTAACTTATACACAAAGTCAGAGGCTGTTTAAAAATCCAGCTAACAAGAGAAAATCTAGGATTTAGATGTTCATGTTATCTGCTAACTTTGATTCAAATAAACCAGGCTACCAGTGTATCTGATGTTGCGTTTGTCTTTAATACAAAGCCATTTCTAGTGCATTATTCAATCCCATTCTTATTACTGGAATATTAACTTTATTCTGAGATTCCATTTTCCTACAACTGGCAGACACCAGCTGGAGTGCCAGAGATATGTGAGTACAACACAGGGTAGCAGGGCTGGAGAGCATGTCCTGTAAGAAAAGGCTGAGGACATTGGGCTGTCCAGCCTCGAGGAGGCCAAGAGGCAGCCTTACAGCTTTCCATAGCTCCCTGAGGAGTGGAAGCAAAGGGAGATGTCAGGCTCTGCTTCTGGTACCCCACAGCAGTACAGGAAGAGCACAAAGCTGGCTGGGGAGGATTGGATTGGGCATTAGGAAACATTTCTGTGCCATGAGGGTGGTCAGACACCTGAACAACTAGTAGTTGATGCCCCGTGCCTGTGAGTGTTCAAGTGGAATTTGGTCAATGCCCTCACTAAAGTGCTTTAACTTTTGGTGAGTCCTGAAGGGGTCAGGTAGTTGGACTAGATGAACTTGGCAGGTTCCTTCCTACCTGAGCTAGTCTAATATAATTTTGAAAATTTGTTCAGGTTTCTTTCCATTTTCCAGTGAGAAATGCACCAGTATTTGCTAAGAAAGGATATACACACGCTCCAAACACCAACAAAATTTGCAAGAACAGAAGTATGTCTCTGTGGATTGATGAAAAATTCTATATATCACATATAATACAACCACTGCTCTCTCTACATATTGGACAAGGATTCCAAACAAACAAAAAGAAAGTAAATGAAGAAGAACACAGTCCACTTGATGTATTTTAACTGCAGAGACACCTGTGCTAACGACACCACCAACACAAGGTAAACACATGTTAACCAGAAGACAAAGCGTTAACAGTTAGTGAGTTGCCACATAATTACCATTGCATCCAGTGAAGTTATCCAGTACTGTGTGTACTGCATTGTTCGTGTTATTATGTGGTAACTATCAAATTACCACGTGTCATCACTGTAACATTAGGTTGATCCACTATGGAAATTCATTCTGCTCAACAGCAGGCTAAATTCTTCATTTTGTCCCCCTGGTGATATGGACAGGTGGATTACATACTGAGCTATACTAAAGGTTAAAGGACTAGGTTAGGCACTTCATAGATTAAACCTGATCAAATAGTCTGATTCTGCCACCTTTTCCCACTATGAGTTTCATTACTCTACTGCAGATGGGATAATACTTGACAGAGTAGTACTATCTGTCCCAAAGTGATCATTTTCTCCTTAAATTTCCTGTAAAACCTACATCAGCCTTCCCTCTCTACAGTTATAGTGGTTACTATCTTAAAAAAAAAATAAAGTAGAAAAGCAGGTTTTGCCTGCGGTAAATGGAAGGGAGTCAAAGATCCATTTAGGACTTATTCTGTTACTAATCTATTTTAGTGAGGAGGCTAACAGAAAATATTACTGTGATGAGAGAAGAGAGTATTTGTTGTTTTGTTTTTTTTTTTTTTAAAGGAACAAGCAGAAATAGATACATCCTGATAAGCTTTGACTCGCATGTTTTCCACATTTACATTTCTGTGCAGAATAAAATTAAGTGTTAGAAGAGTTTTAAAATAACATTAGGCAAACACACAAGTCTTGGAAACAACCCAAGCAAGGGAGCAAAACTGGCAAGTACAGCTCTCAACCTGGGAACCTCCCACACTACAACAAACTCATTAGCAACTGCTAACAAGCCACCTGGTGTGAGCTACATGATAAGTGAAAATACGATGGCGAGGATGTTATGAAAATGGTTATCACCCATCCGTACATTCACTACAAGGAGTATTTTGCACATATATTTTACATTAACACTTGGAAAGTGCTCAGATGTTATGTGAATGGGAGCCCACGCAAGAACCCGCACAGCTGACACTAGTTTCAAGGGCACAGGATTGTTCACTAGTAGCTGCAGTGAAATCTAAATAGGTGCATAACCAAATTCAAACACAAATGAAAGTCAAAGACATTAAGGGGACAAAGACAATTGGGTAATTATGTAAATAAAATTTGAAATATTATAAAAGATTTATCAAAATAAGAAGACAGCCCTTTCTTACCATGATTAGTTAGCACATAGCAGAGTGCCTGAGAAGACAAGACACTTAGTGTTTCACTCAAGCTAGCAGAACAAGATATATGATCTGGGGAAAGTAAGATTTATTGAAAACTACCATGTGTCTTCTCCACTAGGCCTGGCCTCGCATCTGCAAGTTCATATCATCTAACATGCAGAGAGTTAAAAACAACCTTTTTCTTCTTTTCTTTGGAAGAAAGGCCCAAGGACTCAGAAAAACAACCCTTTTTGTGGCAACAAACTTTTCCTTTACAGAACACTTCCACCTCAACATCTGCAGCTCACAGCTGAGTTCGTGGAAACAGCTCATTAATAGAAGGGTAGTCCCTTGGCTATTCCTGGTAAGAAATGGCTAAAAGGCAGGTTTTGGACAGAAAATGGCTCACTTCACTTTCCTTCTGCACTTTCACACAGAGTATTTCTCCCCACTTGCTACATCTCTTTGAATCTCAAGAGTGGAGTGGCTCAGAGACTCAAGATTACACCACTGGAAATGCACACAGTTTTCAAGTATCAGGCACTAACAGCAAGTTATCAACTGTATGTTTACTGACAAATCCTGCACTGTTGTCTCTTGAACCATTTACCTACACCTTCTTCACTATTTTCTAGAATCCCTTGCAGAATCCAGCTTATCAGTAGTTGCAGACTTATTTAAGGAGGAATGGCAGTCAGTGAAGCCAAATGACAATTGGAAGGATAACATCTTGCAAGTGATTTCAACGGAAGACCAGAAGCAAGGAATAGAAACAGATTTGTGTCCTCATATTGCATCCAGATTGTTCTTACACTGTCAAATATAGTGCCTTCAAATCACAAGTAATATTGCTTCGTTTATTGTAACAAACATGGCGGAACAGGGTACACAAAATTCAAGGGGTTTCTATACTGTATGCTGTAGCTTGGCTCTAGGGGAAGCCTGTAAAAAAGTAACAGCATTCTAGTGTTGACTATACTATGTTTTACACTATTTATTATCCCAACAGTTTCTGTACAAAGAACTTTTATGTGATCATGTGAATATTTCTGCGATGCAAAGACCACCATCTTCAGCACTTCAAACCATTGCCTTAAATAAAAGCTTTGGGTTAACATTACCTGTGTTGCTTATGAAAGAGGACATTGTCTCTTTAATTTTGCATGCATTACAATGTTTTTAACCACTAAGGTCATACCTGCATGTGATGACTGACAACTTTTCAGCTTGACTCAAAGCAAACAGCTGTTGGTTTGATTGCCTAGCAACTAAAAGTTGATGGATGACCCTTAAGATGGATAACTACCATAAATCACCTCATTCAGACTCTCAGGGAAAAAAATTAAAAAACAATGGTTTTCATGACATTTGCTGCACTCCATAATGTGCCATGATAAATTTGGCTGCCTTATGGATGCACAGTTGTGGCTGCTGAAATTAGACACTTTTGTTTTCTGCATTCTGCACTTCTTGTAGGCCCCTCTGTAAGGTGTGTTCATATTAATAAACTCCACTGTCAGAAGAAAGCAGAATACCAGAAGCTACTGTCAGTCACACAAGGCAGGGAGAATCTGTATTGAATCTCTGCATCACCAAACAGCTTTTAATCAGGAAACAGCAGTCTTATATCATAGCTATGGCACTGGGCTACATGCATTAATAATGGTTACAATATATTTAGTGTAATGACTTGACCCCGGTCAACATTATTGATGCTGTGATTAATATGAATTTGATAAACTGCTTCCTCTTTGAAGACATTTTGTATGTTTCTCAAGCAAGAGAAAAATACTTTTGCGTATAAATAAATACATCAGGACTTCACAGAGGCATTCTGATCTCAGCTGCACAGGTGTAAAAATAGATTTCTCAGGATTTATATTAGTGCCCTGAAATTAGAATCTGGACCACAAATAAATAAATAAATAAATAAATCCTCATTTTCATCTCA
>JAOWBP010051260.1:0-16138 GCA_028571105.1 Tragopan temminckii | reverse complement strand
AACAACTAACTTCTGTATAACACAGTGAGGAAATTTTCCCTGTCCTTCTTTGCATGACCATGGTGGTTCAAACCTTTTGAATACTTGAGTTTTGGAGGTACATCTCCATGATACTCCTTATGCATATTGTTATTCTCCAACTGTATTGCTTATTATTATACTCTTTTTTAAGGAAGGGTATTTTGCACTGAAACCTATGTAAGCCAAATAATATTGTATTTTCCATACACACTCTGAGTAAATAAGAAGAAAGATTCTAGCAGAAACATTTGGAAAGGCATATTTTGTAATTTACTAGATAGTAACTAAATAGAATTAAGGAAATCTCTCAGTTGAAGATGCTCAGAGGTTAGGAAATGTTTAGTTCATACTATTGTGCAGTCTGCTTGCAGGCACAGCTGGAGCAGGGGCACTGTGCTAGTTGGGCCCAGGCTCTCCACCAGCTCAGTCTTTCTCTGTCTTTAATACAAACTGAAAAGAAGACATATGTGTGAAATAATGACCAAATGACACAGAACATTTCTATCAGTACTGATCCAACTAACTTCTGTAACTGGAAAATGTTACTGTTATTCATTCTTGAACATTGAATCAGATGCTCTTTACATGTATCTGATAGCAATCAAATCAAAACACATCTAGTTCTTTACATTTTTTATATATCCTAATTCAGATCTGACCTTTCATTAAAAGATTTGTAATTTGTAGAAGCAAATTAGCATTTGCTTGTTAAAAGGAGTCTCAGTCCTCCAACATTTTGTAAAGCATCTCTAAAATTCGAGTTAGATGCATCGGTTTCTGTATCAACAAAACAGACCTAAGGATGATTGTTTCTGTATGCACTTGAATATCTAAACTATTTGTTCTGAGTAAAATCAGTAAACCAGGCGGGCAGACTGTCTGTGTATCTATTTTGCTAAACTAAAAAATATTGTGGTGTGTTCTTAAACAGAATGAGTAGGATGGATGCTGATGGATATTCTTATCTCAAGAAAGACCTACCACCTCTTTTAATCTTTCATCTACACGGTGTAGAAAAAAAAAGAAAGGAAAAAAAACAAACAAACAACCACCAAGGAAAGTTTCTGGTTTCAAATTCCATTGATTCATTCTTTAGTTTGAGACTGATTCATCTATTATTTCCAACACTAACTTCATGATTCTTTTCATTTTATTTTTTATTTTTATTTTCTTCTAAATCAGATAGTTTAGGAGGAAAAGATACAGACTTACTGTTCTATCCTGGCTGTATAATAAAAATCTCAGTCATTACTTCCTATATCAAATGCAGAGTTTCTCATCACAACTTTTTTTTTTTTTTTTTTTTTTTTTCCTCACTTGGAAAGAGGGAAAACATGGCAGGAGTTACAGATTTTGATACAGCATGTGTCCAGAGCTAAATTCAGCAATGAATCAACTGACAGTAGGAATGGGTACATGTCTATATGTCCCCATGACATACACCCCAGGATACTATAGGAACTGGCTGATGTGGTGACCAAGTCAGTGGCTTTCTATGTTGAAGTGACAAATTAAGTGGACAAAGGAAGAGCAATTGGTACTGTCTAACTGGACTTCTGTAAAGTCTTTGGTATGATTCCACACCACATTCTTATCTGTAAATCAGAGAGAGAATAATTTGATGGGTGGGTTATTCAGCAAATAAGGAAGAGGGTGGATGGAACTGTTGAGGCGGGTCCTGAGGAGGCCATAAAGATGACCAGAGTGCTGGAAAAACTCTCTTATGAATAAAAGGTTGAGGGAGCTGGGCTTCTTTAACTTGGAGAAGAGAAAGATCCAAAGAGACCCCACTGTAGCTTATCAATACCTAAAGGAGGCTTCTAAAAAAGATAGAGACTATCTATTTATAAGGGCAGATAGTGATAGGACATGGAAGAATGTTTTTAAACTACAAAAGGAGAGTTTTAGGTAGGATATTAGGATAAGACTTTTTATTCAGTGGATGGTGATGTGCTGGCTGCCCAGAGAAGCTGTGGATGCCCCATCCCTGAAGGTGTTCAAAACCAGGTTGGATGGAGCCCTGGGCAGTCTGATCTAGTGGGTGGCAATCAGCTCACGACAGGGGTTTGAAACTGAGTGATCTTTAAGGTTTCTTTCAATATAAGCCATTCTATGATTCTAATCTTTCTTCCATTTATTCTCATATATCTGTCTTACTTTCTGGACTGTCATTACAAGAGCAAGTATAATTTTTGAGTTTTAGCTAAAGGTCTTGAAATCTGTGTTAGAGATAGAGCTCAGGTGTGTAGGAATTTGTAGCTCTTTTGTCTAGTACACTTGTCATATGCTATCAATCTTCCATGAAACTGTAACTGCAGTCTCAATATGAGCAAAAATCTGAAGAGTTTCTGTGTAATGTGAAGGCACGTATTCAGTATTTGCCTGAACTTAATGGATTTAATGCAAGAACAGACCATTAGAATACCTTTCTGATATCCGAGCAAGCGCATGGCAAAGAACTTCACTAATTCCTGCATCAAACTTATGGCTCTTCTTATTTGAAGGATTCAGTATTGACTTTCAAACTTCGGATGGTGAGGAAAACACTGTATCCATATAAAAAGTCTTCCAATGCATAGAATCATAAAATGGCTTCAGTTGGAAGGGACCTCAAGGATCACGAAGCTCCAACCCCCTGCCACAGGCAGGGCCACCAACCTCCCCATTTAATACTAGACCAGGCTGCCAAGGGCCCCATCCAACCTGACCTTGAACACCTCCAGGGACAGGGCATCCACAACCTCTCTGGGCAATGAATCAAGCATGATGATCTTCACATAGTGAAGTGAGGAAGAATTATTTTCACTCAGTACTTTGTTTCTAGTTTGGGTTTATCTAACCAGCTTCTACATACTGAATCTCATTATCACTTTCCGGAATATCAGAAAGGTATCACCATAAGAAATTCCCATTTTAGTCCTCACTTAAGTGCATTAACTTCTTATTGAAGTTATTAAATAGCAAACATACCAGTATGTTCTCCAGAGGCTTTCATAAGCCCTCTAAGTGTATCATAAGCTCAGTGTTCATGAAGTGCTATTTCTTTCTTGAAACGTGGGATAACACAGAGTGAAAGCACAAGTGTGCACTGAAGTACTTTCTCACACACTGTGTTGGTGTACCCAGAGTCTTTCTCCATTCATCTCAGGAAAGAGAGGCATGACTTCACATTCCTTGGCAGTAAATTTATACTTCTCTTTCTTCCTCCTCTGCTTAAGGGGTTGTTTTCAAAAAAAAAAAAGAAAGCTCCCAAATGCACCTGTTATTGTCTCTTGGGAATGGAAGCAGTTTTGCTTAGTCAAAAGAGTCTTGGAAATCCTCCTCATAAAATCCTTTCGGTGTCTCCTTTCCAGTTAGTGGTATTCAAACTTCTGTTAATAAGAGGATTTTCCCTTCTGGTTTTATAGATAGGAAACATCTCCTTTAAATGCTATTGATCTGATGCAGCCATATATGAAAAGAGCCCCGCTCCCTAACACTGCAAATCGTTATCCCCTCTCGTTATATGAATCAAGTCAGATATACAAACCTTTGCTGTTCTTTTCTGTTATAAACTTAGGCAGAACCTCAGCGTTACGCAAGTAGCTAAGAGCTACAGTTAACTTCAATAAGCCCTATAGACCCTCTGTGCTCTCAATCCATAAATTGTTGTAAAAGTTGCTACTTTGGAATGTATCCTCCAGCAAGAACAAGCTTCAAAATTGAAAAGTAGGTGCCACTAGTTTTGAGATCAATTCATGGCAGCAACAGCATTCTCCAGTTTTAACCAGGGTTCAGCTACAGCTACATCATTCTTCCATTGTCTGCCACTAAAAGTGTTTTTTATACACCTAATTTGGATCGACTTGGCTTGGATCATAAAATTCTCCTATATACATTTGTAGTGGTATTTTGTACCAGTTTCAATAAGAAAGAAGGAAATCAATGTGATTCTCTCTTTTGTGACAGCATAACACACTGAGAGGAGAGCTAACTGAGAATAGTCATGGTTTGACTGCTGTTAACTGTTGCTGAAGATTGTAAGCCTCTTCCATATGATTAATGCTCTGCATCGGTGCAAGAAATTTAATTCTAGGCAGTGCTGGCTACATTCTATGTTTGGACTTAAGAGTGTTAATTCTGAAAAAAATCAAAGTAAAATGAAAATATTCATTATCTGGAAGGTATTTTCATTTTAGCACTTTATATCCTTTAATACGTTTAAGGGTGGCTCTGAAATATGAACCGGTACTACACAAGTCCCTGCCTTATTTTCAGACCTGAGGTGGCACGGCACACGTTCCAGATTGATGTGTTCACACCTGCTTTTAGGTCCATGGATAAAAAATAAATTTTCTTTCAATGCATCATGCTGCCTTGGCATTCTGGTATAAATGTTCCTAGAGCATAGGTTTGGATACTTAACAGCACCAATTTTGCCTTTGAACTTCAAAGTTTTAGGAGTTGCATTATGATGTCAAATGTTGTAAGCATTTTGCAGTCTAGGTGAGGTGAAGTACATTTTTATAGGGGAATCCAAATATTCAGTGCAATGACCTCGTCCCTCACACATTGTTTTAGATTTCTTAGGCCATTACCTGAGTAATCTGCTCATACATACATGAGAATGGCAGCACAAATGGTTACTTGTGCTTATTTGACTTAACAATTGCTCTTGCTTTCTTTTTGCTAGTATTTTTTTTTTTTTCCAAATTTTAATTTTTTAACTATTTTTCTTGACACAGATCCAGCTAATTCTCTCAGTTTCTAAGTTGCAAAGCTGCCATCTGGCCTGTATCTTGAAAAAGCTGTTCTCATTGTAGAGACTTCCTTGTTTGACACTCTGTCTAAGACTGCTTACTCCCTCTCCTCCCACTATCCTAGGCATGCTAATAAAACAACAACTACAACAAATATTTTTAAATGGAACCGAAGCAAAACTTTTATGGCAGGAAAATAATTCATACCAAAAATGCTAAATAAGTTTTAAGTCACTTCAAAAAATAAAAATCTGCTTACTTGGAAAAAAATTCAAACACTCACACGACTCTACAGCAGATACTATGGGGAGAAGTACTCATTAAATCACAACACAGGAATATTTGAGCAGGCATCCTGCTTTCTGCTGTTAAACTACTAGAAAGAATGACAAAATATCCAGCCACTCTTACAGTTTCTTATATAATACAATGAAGTTGATGATTTTTTTCTTAAGAATGTTCATTTATTGCAGCATGTCTATGTATCAGCTTGGATTCATTTACTTATTTATTAGTAATCAAAGAACAGTAAATTAACCACAACTTGGAGGGAAACAATGTAATATACTATATTGTGTACTAATTTCTACCAAATCAACACTTTCCAAATCTCGTTTGCAAACCTTGCACCCTGACCTTTGATTTCTTAAGAGCAAGCTGCACTGCAATGCAGCACCAGGCAGAAGCAGAGCAGCTAATTACACTAATTTATTTGTGACAGAAACTGGCTGTGATATGCTCACAAGACAAAAATAAAGATTCATAAGACAATATCTCATGTTGAAAACAAGTTTCACAGAATTGCACAAGAAAAAACAACATCTGAGCACTCTTTGTAGCTTGAGAAAACAAATGAGACCTGGATGCTTTTTACCCCTTAAACATCTAAACACTGTTAATAAAAATCAGAGTTAATTTATACATCCCATTTATTTCCTGAACTCTTTTTTTTTTTTTTTTTTTGGAAGAATAATATGAACATTCATAAACAAAGATAATTATTTTTAAAATAGTTCTGCTTGTGATATATGGATTAGAAAATATGTGCTTCCAAAGATCAAAGTCTCTTGTACTACTGTATAGCCCACTAAATCATATGACTCAAAGGCAAGAATTTATTAGAAGATCTTAGTGAATCACTGGCTAGTGTTCTTTTATTCAGAGACTTCTGTAGAACTGACCAATGTCAAATGCCTCAGAAGAATGAAGAAACCTCATAACCATGGGTCAAAGAGTTGTGAACACCACCAGCAAAGTCCTGATTGATAAGGGCCAATACTGAAGCCTTTACGGCTAGAAGCATTAATAACTTGGGCTGTTGGAAAGTATGCACCTCATCAAGGTTGTAGTGAAACCAAACTCTATTTTAGCACTCAGTTGGAGGTCAAGACGGCCCTTTAGAGGAAGCTCAAAGGTCTGGAGATGCAAACTTAAATGAACCTCATGATATTCAGAGAATAATAACTCCAAAGTCCTGCATCTGAATTGAAACATCCCCATGCAACCATACAGGTTAGGGCTTGGTTGTGTATGGAGCAACTGGATAAGACTTGAGGAAGCCTGACTTAAACTGGTCACGCTTCGAGGTGCAGACTTTGACAAAACTGAACCAAAGAGTCTGCAGAGATCACTTCCAATAGAAGTTAGTGTACATCCGAACTAAGATTTAAAATCTAAAGAAGTTCCGTCATATTATTTCCCTATAAATTCTCTATCTGCAGTACCTTTTATATTTTCTCATTATTTTTGTTGGCAAAATACAACAGTTCAATTCCTCTTGCCTCCCATCAGTCTTTAAATTTGGCTGGTTTAATTTGATACTCCATTTCATATTTAGATGGCTATTTGAAATTTATTTGATTTTACTGATCAGTGGTATTTTCTTCATTTTTTTCATTAGATGAAATTCTGCATTTTTTAGTCTTTCCATGCCACTCATCTTGGCCAAATTTCTATAATTCTACAGCATCTAGTATAAGACTAACCATCTACTCTACATTTAAGAAGAAACAACACAGGTGTGTAGAATGGCATAATCTTTGTTATGCTGTTGCTTACTTGGAAAAAAAATCAAATTCTCACACAATTCTTCAGCAGATACTATGGAGAGAAGTACTCATTAAACCCCTTTCCTTATTTATTAAAATATCATTTACTTTCTAACAGCAGCTACACCTTAAACAGGAGAACTCTTTTGCATACGTAAAGTGTATTAAGGCTGTGTTTATAAAAGAAGTGACTTATATTAAGAATAACAGGAAATAAGAAAAAAATCTAAGGGGCCATCCATTACAGGACAAATATTTTCCATACTTCCAAGTTGAAAAACAATATGCAAAACCATGGCACAGTGTTTTCTAGATGAAAGTTTACTCTACTTATGAAGAATAAATATGAATACAAAATCTAGCTTTCACTGCTTAGGGTTTAGCAGTGATCTTGTTTTCAAGCTAAATGGAAAATGTTATTCTATGACTATTCTGTCCCTGTCTCTAGCATGTTATTTTCTCCTAGACTATTATGATCCTTATCTTTCCATTAATGCTATCGGGAGTGTGTTGCATGAGGAGAGAATGACAGTACATAATTCTTAATATCTTTTACACTTGTTTGAATTTCCAAGAACTTTGAGTCCTGATCAGCACCAACAAGTAAAATAGTCACATTCTCTTAGCCACGGGTTTGGTCACTAACACTGATTTTGTTTTCTTAAAACCAAGAACTTCTAAATTTCACCTCTGTGAACTCTACAATATATGAGATTCAGCAAAGTAATGGAATGCAGATACCCTGAAATTAGAACCACTTAAGATGCTGTGGCCATGTGAAATGATGCAGTTTGTAGAGTATAACCTGAGATCTGAAAGTGGGATTACCATATTCAGACCACTGCTACATTAGGGAAAAGATATCTATTGAGGACAGAATGAATATTAAGCCCTACTATCTCGCTCCTTTCTGAGATTTCTCATGCCTTCAAAAATGAAAACAGTAATTCTAAATGGATCTATTTTGAAGGCTTAATGGAGGCTGCTACTTTGAATTTTAAATGCTTATGTGTCTACGTACATACATATGTAAAATACGAATTCGTATGTCAAAATCATTTTTTTTCTACAGATTAAATACAGTTATACCCAAATGTTTTGCAGGAGAGCACAGTATTTCACAAGCTACAATTTAAGAGAAAGAGACTATTGCTATGATATTATACTTCTTTGACAAAGAAGTACTTTTGCAGCATATTAAAGAGAGGTCAACTCAAACTTCCCGTTACTTTTTCTGGTAAATGCCAAGAGGCAAGAAATTGTAGCATAACATCTCTTTTGATTTTGTATCAAGGCTTGCATAGAAGAGGAGGGAATTAAGTAATCAGTGAAAAAATTTATCATTGGTATGTATGCAAAATTTCTATTCACTGAGAATGATCTCAGGAAGCCTTGATTCCCAAGGTGGAAATTTCCATTTACTTTTATAATTAGGTGATCAAGTGAAAAATTAACACACAGTATTTGGGTATCTATATACTTGAAATTATATATGGAAGAAATTGCCTTGTTTCTCTGATGTTCTTATCAACTAAAATAATTCAAATCTAAAAAAGAAAAGGAAAAAAAAAATTAAAAAAAGCTCTTCTTTCCACCTCTCTTGTTCTGTAATCCTCATGCATGGAAATGATCGACATCAAGAAGTTTATTCCCTCTGACTGGGACGCTGTGATGACAATGTGCAGCCTTACTGGTAATGAGAAATACACAATGATATTTTAAATTAAATTCAGCAGTCAAGAAATGGAGTATCAAGGCAGCTTTCAAGGACATACAGAGAACTCTACTGTAGTCATGTTGATCTTGAGGTGTCCACTGTGGACACAACCACAGGACAACTTGGGTAGCTGGGGTGGAATTTTAGTTGGACAAACAAGAAGAATGAGTCTGTCATTTCTCAGCACTATGGGTAGCATTTTTATTTAATAATTGTTCTCAGAAGTAAATATGTGAGAAAAGAATCCAAGAAAAATACAGCTTTGTAAAAAACTAGATGGGAAAAAAAAAAAAAAAAGAAATTTGGGGGAAATAGAAAGATCAGCAATGTAGTGAAAACATTAGTTAAAGACAAATCAAATTAGTAAGTACTTGAGTAAAGGCGGGAGGGATTAAAACTGAACATCAAAAGAAAGAGAAGAAAAAATTAGTAAGTGATGTCAAATCACAGTAAGGAAGCTGAATACTTTGCAATTAAACATGAGTAGGAAAAGTGGGATGCAGAAGAGAAAGATTTGCCTCTATAGTAACTCACACATGCATGCATAGAGGAAACAGTTTTTAATGAGAAATTTCTTCATCTTCTCTCATTAGGAAATGACAAGTTTCATTAGAGAAATTTTTGGTGATTTAAGTTCTTCTTTCCCTCCTATTGGTAATTCAGCCCCACTCATGTCACATTCCATTTTTGTCTTCGGTGAATTTTCCCATTTATGAAGAAAGGAACAATAAATGAGGTGTTACCAGCAGAAGAAAGTTGATAAGTTGGAATTGGAGAGAGAAAGGTTTACTAATGTAGAGGGAAAGAACAAGAAAAATGGGAAAATTTATTTTAAAAAGTAGAGGGCACAAAATGGGAAAAGAAGTCAAGACTGGAAACCTAGCACGTTCAAGGGCTGTTAATGAATAATTTTACTCAGTTGTTCTCTGTCCGTTTTGTGACAGCTTTTGTTTGTTTGTTTGTTTACGTTTTGATTTATGCCAAAGCTCTGTATTTGCTGAGGACAAGAGCGTATATGCTGAAGTGTTTATAAAACTCATTGTTTGATATTTTTTACAGACAAAAAGTAAAAGAAGTGAAAGTATATTTTTTGAGCTAGAAAGGGTCACTGATGTTAGTGATCCAAGAGTGAACGTGAACTAATATACCAAATAAACCTGGAATCAGAGTTTGACTTACTTCTGTATTAAAGACTCCAATATGTGGCAAATAGAATTTACGCTGAAATAGTATAATTTTACAATAAAGGTTGTTGCACATGATGAACTTCTATTTTGTTTTATTTCTCTCCACAGATTTTCTCTCACTCCTTTCCAAGTACAAGGAAAAATACAGAGGACCACAAAGAAAGCCAGCTGATGCTAGTACAGTGACTCTGCTCACATCAAAGATTGCAACTCTGAAACTAACGAAGTTATGGAATTAATGAAATTAGGAGATCATGATGAATAAGCTAGTAGCACTATTAAAGAGTGGCTAGGGTAGTATTCACAAAATAAATAAATGAACTTGTTCATGGCATTCTAAATTAATCTTTATAAACTGAGTACAGAATGATAAATCCATAATTATTACAAGAAAGATCACCGAGAATGATTTTCTGTTATGACTATTTATGTTTTTTTCATTGAAATATTATTTCTACTATGGTACACCCATTGAACATATTTTTTTCCTGTGGAACCTGCTGAATATCACAAGACAAAAAAGTGCCCTTCTTGCTAGCCAGGTGCACTTGGAATAATTTATCTTCTCTTGACCTAATCCAGTTCAGCAGTGGCTAACTAATTCCTACAGCACCTAAACGGGCAAGAACTATTTCTTGAACAAAAAACTGGTCCAAGAAACATTTCAGCAGATATTTTTACACTGTTTAGTCCTCTATAAATTCTATGTCATATATTTTACAACAGTTGTTTTTTTTTTAAAAAAATGAAGTCTCAATACTCAGTCTGGAGAAGAGGAGGCTCAGAGGAGACCTTATTGCTCTCTATAACTACCTGAAGGGAGGTTGTAGTGAGCTGGGGCTCAGCCTCTTCTCTTGTGTAACTAGTGATAGAACTGGAGGGAATGGCTTCAAGATGTGCCAGGGGAGATTTAGGCTTGATGTTAGGAAATACTACTTTTTCTGAAAGAGTGGTCAAGCACTGCAATGGGCTGCCCAGGGAGGTGGTGGAGTCACTGACCCTGGAGGTGTTCAAGGAACGATTGGATTTTGTGTTGAGGGACATGGTTTACTGAGTACATAAGTGAATATCAATCCTAGAATATTTTAAAAAAATTTTATAAGAGTATCTTTCAAACTCCAAATTCCCAAGTCTTCATATACCTAGTGGAATTCAGTAGCCATTACCATCTAAGCAGCATAGCATTCATGAAAACTGCAAACAGGATTTCAACAAAAGTTACTTAGATTTTTGGGGGAAACAAATGAATTATGCATCTTAAATATCAACAAGTATTTATTCAACTAACAATCTGCAGCTTGAGTGGTCTCTAGAAATTTAAAGAAAGGGCATATTGTAATACTGCATGATAAGCTCAATATTAATTAGAAGTTCTACCAGTCTGTTAACTAATGCAGACAAATTTAAGCATATTTTTAGCTAAACTTATTATGTTCTAACAAAATTTAGAGAAGCATAGCTGAAGTAGCAGCATCTGGTCTATGACTACTGACTTGTCAGTCTCACTTCTGTTCTGGGGAAGATCATGGAACAGATTCTCCTAGAAGCTACGTACATGGAAGACTGGGAGGTGATACAGGAGAAACAGCATGGCTTCACCAAGGGCAAATCCTGCTTGATCAAATTAGTGAACTATTATGATGGTATAACTGTAAGAGTGGAGAAGGGAAAAGCCACTGATGTCATCTGTTTGGACTTCAGTACGGCGTTTGACACAGTATTCCACAACATCCTTCTCTACAATTTGGAAAGATATGGATTTGATGGATGGAGTGTTTGATGGACAAAGCACAGTCTGCAGGATCGAGTCCAGAGAGTGCTGATCAATGGCTCAGTGTCTGGATGGAGATCAGTGATGAGATGTGTCACCCTAGGGTCAGTGGTGGAACGAAATCTCTTAAATGTCTTCATCAATGACATTGACAGTGGGGTCAAGTGCGCACTCATCAAGTTTGCAGATGGCACCAAGCTGCGGGGTGTGGTTGACACACAAGGAATGGGATGCCATCCAGAGGGATCTAGACAGTCTTGAGCAGTGCGCCTCAGAGAATCTCATGAAGTTCAATAAATCCGAGTGCAAGGTCTTGCACCTGGGTTGAGGCAACCTCCACTACCAGTATAAGCTGGAGGATGAACGGACTGAATGAAGCCCTGTCAAAAAGCCCTGTCAAAAATGAGATACTGATAAATGGGGAGCTGTACATGAGACAGCAATATACTCTTGCAGCCCAGAAACCTAACTGTATGCTGAGCTGCATCAAAAGACGCATGGCCAGCAGGGTGAGGGAGGTGATCTTGCCCCTCTACTCTGCGATAGTGAGATCTCATCTGGAGTATTGCACCCAGATGTGGAGTCCTCAGTGCAGAAGAGGTGTGGACCTGTTGGAGTACTGTCAGAGAAAGGCCACAGAAATGATCCAAGGGATGCAACACCTCTCCTACGAGGCCAAATTGAAAGACCTGCGGCTGTTCAGCCTACAGAAGGATGAGAGGTGACCTGATAGCAGCCTTTCAGGATCTAAAGAGGAGCTATTATAAAGAAGAGGACAGACTCTTTAGCAGAGTCTGTGATGATAGGACAAGGGAAATGGTTTCTTGCTTAAAGAGGGTAGATTTAGGTTGGATACAAGGAAAAAATATTTTACACTGCAGGTGGTGAGGCACTAGAACAAGTTGCGCAGTAATGTGATTGATGACCCATCCTTGGAGACTTTCAAGGCAAGGCTCTGAGCAACCTGGTCTAGCTGTGGATGTGCCTGTTCATTGCAGGGGAGTTGGACTATATGACTTTTAATGGTCTCTTCCAACTCTAAAGACTCTATGATTCTACGATTTCTATTACCAGCTCCACACTGAGCTTTAGATTCTGCCAGTATGTAAGTCTTTGAAATGCTGAAATGAAGCTCTAGGTTGATCAGCTATTATTGTTTCAAAAGTAGTACCTGCATATGCCTCTGCTTCTAAATTCTGTGATACAATTCTTTTCTGGAGTGATACAGTACCAAAAGAAGCAGCCTAAATCATGAAACCAGCTCCAGTAATAACTTGATGGTAATGGCAGCCTCTGAGGAAAAGTTTCCATAATGAATACTCCTGAATGTAACTGTGGCTCTCTCTTTAATTTCCAGGCTCAATAAAAGCAAAATTATGTGGTGTTATTATTATGAAGTGTTTCATAGGCATTTGGCATTTCTGCATTATTTTTTTTTGTGAGACTGAAAAAAACAGAACCCAAAATTACAGTAGAACTCTTCCACCAGAATCTGCGTGGAAACTTGCAACATAAGTAGATAGAAAGCATCAGCCAGACAAAAGAAACAGAGTGGAGGATCATGTAAAGGAAAGATGGATGAATCACTGTGCCAAACAAATTTCAACCAGGAATTAAATGAGACATTTCCAAAACAAATTTTAGAATCCTGTTAGTTATGAGAATGACTGTCCATTCCAAACAGTCAGTGCAGGGTCAGGATGAAACTTGGTAAGCCCTCTTTCCTAGACTTTTCTGAAAGTCTGACCAAGCAAAGCATCCTAATACAGCATTAATACAAATAAATAACAGTCTAGCAGGAATGTTTTCCATTTTGTAATGCATGTGATAGGTATCTAGGGACATGCAAGTCTTTAAGTCAGAAAATAAATGAGTAGATTATTGAGGACTCTCTGCTCTCCAGAGTAGTCATCTTCATCATCTTTCATTTCTTAGCACTTTGCTAATTTTTCTGTTAGGCGTTCAGGTCCCCATGTAGCAAAGTTAAATCTAGTTCTGATAGAATTATTTTTTAATTTCTTCTCATGTAGGCTTTAATAGGAGTGCAATGGCCCCAGGAGACTACAAGAAAGCAGAATAAAGAGTGTTGAGCTTGTGTTTTCTGCCCACAGATGACTCCAAGAGAGCAAATACCCTATATAAGAAATTCAAGGATAAAACCACATTTATATATTTTTAATACCATTATAATGCTACTCTATATGACAAGGTAATTCCACAACTTAGCTCTTAAGTGAGAGTAACTCACCCAACTCACCTTTCCTTCACTTTTACTCCTCCCAAGCCAATTTTCCCCCGAAGGCCACCACTACCAGGTTTCAGTGTTGCATCCTATCTCATCAGGCACAGCTACTACCTGTATTAAACAAGAAACAAATACTTTTTTTTTAATGCTTATATACTAATGCAGAAAAATAATTATAATTATTTTTAATTTTCTTTTTGCATTTTAGGGGAAGTCTTGAACCCCTTCATTTTGATGGGTTACGCAAAGTGGCGAGTAAATATAGATGTACTAAATTATTTTGCATTTCTCAAAAAATGTCATTTTGTAGATACAGTTTACTTAATGAGCAAGCTTACCACTTACAGTGACATATATTTCTATCTTTTCTAGGTATTTACACAATTATGTGTTTCTTATGCTTTCTCAAAGAGAATTTTACCCAGAGTCATAACTTCAGAGATTAAAGTACATCATTTTCCCCTGAATGCTAATTAGATTGATAACTTTGATTATTTAAAACTTATTAAGGAACCAGGTAAAACACGGCATCATAATACGTCTTTCAGATTTCCCAAAAATTGATTACTTGGAAGGTTGTTGTATGACGGAATGATAGTCCTGTGGGATTTGCAGATTACTGAAGGAACAAGTTGTATCTGTGGCTCACTGAATTGTGTTAGAAGAAGGGTGTTAGTTGTGGCATAGCACCTTTTACATGCCCCACAACAGCCACTTCAGCCTCAGCTGGGTTTCTTAAAATGTTCTTAGGCTGTATTTTTCCACAGTTGACTTGCACCACACAACTAGTATTTCTGTTATGAACCAGGAAAATTGGAGCCACTGGTAAGGCAGCCATGTGGCTGGCTTCTGCATCAGCCAAATAACCATTTTGAAAAGAAAATTCACACAAATCACCAATCAGTAATAAAATGGCATTTTCATCAGTAATAATGTGAAATTTTTGCATTCATGCAAAAGCCACCTCAATTGGAAATTCATTTGGCTCTGTTCTTCCTTGTTAAAATATTTTCGGAATCGTAAAACTGGATTCAAATTTGTGCTTCCCCAGATTTATGTTTGAGGGAGAAAGGCACAGGGATATAAGCATCTCTCAAAAAATGTCTTTATGAGAAGTTACTCTTGAAATGAACTCTGAAATACGTTGTGTTTTGCATTATACTCTTTAGCACCCCATCACAGTTTCAACCACAGCCCAGTCCTCCCATAATTAGGTATATTGAATCAAGGTTGTATTTCAGAAGAGCTTAACCTCACATCTTGTTTTTTAAGGAAAGCGCTCTAATAGGTGGGGTATGAATGAAAATACTATTGGTTTTGGTAGAGAACACTCTATAAATTTGAAAGATCGTTTTTCAGTTCCTTATTACACAGTAATTAACACAAAATTGGAACAGTTCCTGTGTAATACACCTTCTGACTTTCTAGTTGGTTAGATGATACTGAGTTAAAATGCTAACACTGCAAAGGTGCTTATAAATCACTTTGCAGAGGAAAAATGTATGCATTACTAAAGGAATGCTGAATAAGAGCTAAATTCTCAATCACTAGGATAAGGCAGAGATTAATAAACCAAGCAGATACAATTTGAAGCAGGCACTACAATTCTTTTAGTTACCTAGAAATTCAGCAGTTCAGCGTTATTTTTTCATAATTTATATAAAAAGCGCGTTGATACTTCGAATCATATAGAATCATGGAATCATTAAGGTTGGAAAAGACCTCTAAGTTCATCTTGTCCAATCTATCACCAATATTGAGAACTAAACCATGTTTCTTACTGTCACATTCACATATTTCTTGAACACCACCAGGAGTACTGACTCCACCACCTCTCTGGGCTTTTCCTGATGTCCAACCTGAACATCTCCTGGCATGTTATTCTTGGTATAATCTGGTATATGTTACTCAAAAGAATGTGTCCAAAATGTTATTTTTAAATCTTTGTCTATTGTTCCAGTAAAGAAGGCAATGTGGCTATCCTTGAGCCCTGAACATATACCCATGAGCCTGCAATGAAATAAGATGGAAAAGCAAAGACCTGTTCTACTACTGACCGTGGCCCATTTAAGTTTGTGGTTCACAGATCTGTGGTTCACAGATCCCTTCCAGTTTTTCCTTCTATGCCCCTCTGAAGTTGTAACAGGAGCAATGACTCACATTTCAATTTTATTTTATTTTATTTTTTTTTTAAAGCAACTGTTACTGCATTTCTTTTTTATGTAGTTCACTATCTCACTTTTGTCCCTTAGCTGATATTACCCATCAGTTATCACCCACCAGAGAGCTTTCTGTCAAATCTCCCAGCACACAAACACAATAGCTTTTCTGCATGACTTCTCCCATGCCAGAACAAAAAGCAATTAATCTGTTAAAAGGTACAGTCATTTGAAAAGGAGGTTGGTTACTT
>JAOWBP010051259.1:0-16140 GCA_028571105.1 Tragopan temminckii | reverse complement strand
CCCGCGCCGAGCTCTTCCTCTTCTTCACGGCTCTGCTCCAGAAATTCACCTTCCAGGCTCCCCCGGACACCATCCTCAACCTCAAATTCATTCTGGGCATGACCTTGGCCCCGCGGCCCTACAAGATCTGTGCAGTGCCTCGGTAGGAGCGCGGCCACTGCTCTTGGAGGAGGAACTTCTCAGCTTCAGATGGGATCCATAGACTGACCCCTCACCAACTGCCATGGGCCATTGCAACAACCTCCTCACATGTTTTGTTTCTTTCAAAGTAATTACAAGGTTACTTCTTTTTACAAGCAGATTTTACATACTGTATCAGCCCAGCACTGTCAATGAAAGAGGAACTCAGGACTTTCTTAATTCCATGTCTGATGGCCACGTATCACAGCTGTGGATCAATTGTGGAAGGGAGCAGTACCTGACCTTGTCTTACCACAGCAGTATAAATAGTGGCTGGAAACGATTTCTAATTTGAGCTTAGGAAAAGTGTTAGAAGGAAAGTTCACCAATGCCTTGCTCAATCTCTTGAGCGTTAATAAATCCTGACTGAAACATTTTTGATGTGAAGCGTTTTGCAAAGTGATGACCAGCACAGCCTTTTCAGCACTGCCTGCAGGCTCCAGCCGTGCCAGCATTTGGGGCAGCAGGGGGTGGGGTGCAGAGCCATGCTGAGCTGCACAGCGCCAGCTCTCCCTTAGCAGAAAGGAGGGCACAGGAGCAGCACGGGCCATTCGTGCAGAGCTGATGAATATTCACGACCCGAGCTCTATGAGCAAACCAGAGGAAAACCACCAAGGCCCGTGGCTGCGTTCTGCCACACCACTGCAATTAATGCAGTGACAGACGCTCAGAGGATGGCAAGTGCCATTTCTGACATCCGTTTATAAAGCATTGGCACCTGGAGGTATGGAAGTTGTGGATCCTGTCTTCTAGAATAAGGTAAATTCTTTCTCCCCACCCCTACCTCTCCCCCAAACCTGAATCTTCTTCTCCACACCTGGTTAGGAGGCAACTGGGAAGGTGGAGCTGATACTGCAGAGCTGCCCAGTAAAGAAGAGGCACACCATTTCTCCCACAGTTGCATGTTGACCAAGCACAGTTCTGTAACACATAGCACAATTCCAGATAACAGTTTGGATGAAGATGATATTTCTGGCACTCATGGCTCCTGTTTCACATATCTATAAGGCAGAGATGTGAGAAAGTTCTCTAGGAAACAAATAAACACATTGATAAAATACAGGAACCTTGAGCAGGTTTCCTACTAGATGCATAATGAGGCCTTCCTGACCCTCTTCTCCCCACACCCTGGCTGCCATGCAGCCACTCCTGTTTCCTCCTGCACCCAGCAGCCTTAACTCGCTCCTCCCATGCTCGGAAAGGCAGCAGCAGCTCCCCTCAAGCTGAGGGGCTGAAACCATTCACAGCTGACAGTCTCTTTCCTTCCCTTCTCCCTGAAATAAACACCTGCATTTCTGTTCTTTGATGGATTAAAATGCTTCTAGTCCTGCCTCAGAAATGACGAAAAACAATTCTTCCATATCTGGCCATTCACTTCCCCCTTACTGGGCTATTTCCACCAGCTCAAAGTCCCTTCTGCAGAAGATAGTCCCCTGCTCCCCTCCTCATGGATAACAGACCATGGTAATAGAAGCACTTGCTTACATGTCAGGCTGCTCAGGCCAAAGATCAGGATACAGACAAGCTTGAGTAAAAACAGGTCAGAAATGGGGACCTTGAAGTAAACTAGGCTCTTTCCTCCTGCTGATCTTCACTCTCAAGTCTTCTTTTCCAAATAATAATGAGCAAGGAGCTGTCCTATTAGGTGTGGCCGAGGAGAGAATGCAGAGATCCGAACTTCTGTCAGTAGCAATAAGCAATTACTTAAGTCATTTAAGAGTTAATTTCTAGAAGCTTTTAACCTTTCCACTTCACCTGCCCAGTTCTCAGATGATTACTAGAGGCAATTAGCTGGACAAGGAAGCAGAACTTATTTAAAGCAGGAATGAACTGGGAAGGGCCTCCAATTTGTTGCTGCAAGACAACAACTTCCCGTAAGGTGATATTTGACACAGTATGACTGGAACAGCACACACAATTATTTCATACGTTGCCTAGAAGAACAGATGCTTGCATTAGCTAGGTAACATTAAGGGCATAACTGAGAAAAAAGACACCAATGAATTAATTTTAAAAATCTTTATGTGAATATAAAAGAATCATTTCCAAAGAAATAAAACAAAAAGTTTAAAAATTAGTGCAACTTTTCAAGTTCTATGCAATACAGTGTTTACATTTGTTTTCAACTGAGAATGTAGACACTGATACAACATGAAATCTTACCTCTAGCTGGACTAGTGGGGGAAAAGGAAAAAAGCAAGGAAGCCTTAAGAAAATTATTTTACTAGACATAATCAACTCAAACAATTATTTTCATTTTCTAATTTCTAGACTATGGCTACTTAAAACATTGGTATTGCTTATATTTTTTACTTTCAAGTAAGTGTATATTGTAGAAAATAGAATACCTATATACATATATATTTCATGAAGAAAAACTTGGGTGAAAAATCTGTTTAGTGACGGTTTCTTAATCCACTACAATACAGTTGTTCTAAAAATCATCTTCTCAAAACTGCTGCCTGATCCACCTTGAGTAAAAGAACCTAATAGCCCTAAATTTGTATTATTGTTACAAAATACTTCTCTTCCATTGTGGTTATTTTCTTAGATCTTATATAAAAGAAAATTATGAGTTAAATGATATGTCACTTATTTTTGCTTCTTGGAATTCATACTACCCGTTTTACCAGAAACCAACCGGAATTACTAATAGTGCTGATGAAATTCAGCAGTACTCCACAGTGTCACCACACATGAATCTCTTCCTAACTGTGAAATCTGGAAATGCACACTGCATCAAAGAGCACTGGATTTATGTATTTCCGCTGTTATGTGGCATGTGAAATGTAGCTACAACACCGCAGTTCCACTAGTAGCTTTTGTTTGAAGTTAATGATGTTAACAATACTTTTATTCCTTTTTGCACACCCAGATTAGGTGAAGTGAATACAACAGTATGGCTTAGATTCAAATGATTATTTCTGTGCATCACGTCCTCATACACAGAGCATAACCCAAGTTTAACTGGTTACAAAACAGCCACTGTTCTGCAGGTTCCCAAAATTCTAAAGAAACACTGAATAAGATTGTATTTACCCATCTAAGTTTTAACAGTTTGGAAAAAAGCCAAGTAAGTAACATTTTCTCCAAATACCTGAACATTTTAAATTTTTGCATCCTCAATAGGTTTATTGGAGACCACTCCTACTCTGAAAAAGGCTTATTCCCATCTGTAATTAGGGATTTAAATTTTTCATTTCTGCTTAGAAGACAAGCTTCTAATTAAATAATAAGGATGTTCTTGGTCATTTTTTTGGTCCCAGGGTCTGCAGTTTTGAGAAGTATATAGAGATATTTGCTCCAAGGTTTCACTATTCAGCACCCGATACGACTACTGACACAGCTCTACTACCGTGAGAAACACCGCATGTACCAAGCCTATTAACTAGATGAATACTTGAAGGATGTCCATCAAAGTTTTCATGCTGTAAAGAACAAAAGTTAAGAGACTCATTCAACACCATCAACAACAGGTTCATATTTCACCAGAACACACTGAAGTACCAGGCTTTAAGAAATGTAAGCATCCTGCTAAGGCTTACTCTCATGTTCTACCGCTCACCACCATCCCCCACACCACTAACAGATTAAACACACAACTGTATCTTAAGAATACAAAAAACAAAACCATCGCTGCTGCAGTCAAAGACTTCAAAACTCAAGAGGTAGTCAAAGAAGCATAGAGTCCTGAAGAACACAAACTGACAGACACAACTGCTCAAAAGCAGTTTGCTGGAATGTTCTTTGCCCTTATCAACCCACCTTTCAGATGAATCTGGCTTTTAAATAATACCTTGTATAGATATGTTTCACAAGAGGAAATCTTTATGCAATGCTTAGGTGTATAAGATTGTAAGCCATCAACGCTATTAAGAAGCAGTGCTTACTAAGTATTAAAAATGAGAAGTTTCCTTTTCTCTAGCATTGCATACAATGCCCAAGAAGGCAGAAGGAAGATTGGGAAGGGAAAAATCAAAGAACAAGCCATACTGAGGGGCATACAAAATGCAAGACTACTCAAAATTCACAATTCAAACCATACTCAAAGCAGAAACTTCAATTCTGCAAAGCAAAGCTGAACCCAGCTCTCAAATAAAAGATGGCCTTAGTGGTGAAGGTACTATATGCTTTCAGTGATGAGATTTATAATAGATTACAGACAGGTGCAGCAACCTCATTTGCATACTCTTAAGTGTATTCATTTAAAGGACTGCTGTTACTTTATATCATTTAACCAGCTATAATGAATTTGTTCTAGACAGTTTGCAAAAAAGGATGGACATAAATTTCTTAAAAATACAGTTCACAAAAAATAGAACACTTTTTCAATAAAGGGACACACACGTTTGGAGAAAGGTAGCAACTTCCCCCCCCCTCAAGTGTCAGCTATCAATCCTGACTTTTCTCCCTCAGTCTCCGCTGCCAAGGATTAGCAAAGCAGCGTTTCACTCACCTGCATAGCACAGTTAGTTCAAAATAACTGCAGTGAAACTACATTTAAAAATGAAGAAAAATAACTTCTATTCCTAAGGTTGTATAAATAGCTGGAGATAAAGGTTTCTTTCTACACCATCACCACCTGCAGCCTTGTCCCCTCATCCCCCCACATATCTCACAAATGCAGTGCACAGGTACTCCAGACTTTTAAAACATAGCCCAGACTTGAGTTAATACAATAGCTCTTTTTTTTTTTTTTTTTTCTCTAAAACAAAAGCTTATTTGGCTTTGGTGAATTCAACATCTTCAAGGTAGGATTTCCTTAGTGTATATAAGCACTAACTTGACCTTTACTTAAATAGACTGCATAATTATGTCTCTGACTCGAGATGACAAAGCCTGTCTCCTGTTATACAGGTCAACTAGTAATACAATTTTAAAATTTTATTTTTAAATAAATGCAAATATTTTCTTGCTTCTAAAATTGTATTTTATATTATATTATATAAGAAGTATTTTTAAAGCATGTTACCAATTTTTTAAACTTCATTTTAGAAGAGGCCAGCAAAAATGTCAAATATTGCCAGTTTCCTGAAGTATATTTTTGCATAACATCTTCCTATTACAAAAGTCAACTCTCTAGCCCAAATAAATTGATTAGTTTTAAATATATAGTGCCAATTTTTATATTTACAATATATCTTCAAGGCAAATATAAATCTTAAGTTGTGCTTGTAAATACATACTGTAGTTATTAAATCTACTTCTACTGTGCTACCTTCTAGATACCACTGATCAAGTTAATCAGGCTAAGTTCTTGATAAATTCTGATGCTGAATTCACAGATGCCCACCACTGTAACATCATCTTTCACCAAATAGTTGAAGCGGAAGCTATGAAACATTTAAGGACACTTTAGCATGTAAGCTTCCCTCATGGTCCTTATGGTTCAATCAGATGTTGCACTTGGTACTTTAACAGGAAGATTCCTTCTAGTATTGGTGACATGGCGCTGTTGAGCTAGGAAGGAACGTCCTGGGCCATCCCTGCAGGCACCATCACTGCCAAGCAGTCTAGCTTCCATACCTAATTTCTGGAGTGTTAGGCTCTGCAAATAAGATAACACTTATTACACACAGCAAACAAAAGATTGGTCATCTTTCACACACATAGTTAATATGCATAAATAATTGCTTTTACTATACTTCTCGTAGAACCTTGTAGTGCCATACAGGGTATGAACCAATGCAAAAGAAAATAAGATTCATTCATCACAGAATATGTTAATTTTAGTTTATTGCAAAGTTGTTCCTTTATTAAGCATGCTGTTTAACTTCGCTTTCACTGTTTGACTTTCCTTCCCAGCATTCATGAAACTCTATACATAGTTCATTTTCATTTGAAACATTCTCTAGTCCTTTTCACAGCAATCTAAGATTTAACACTGCAACACTGCTGTAAGTATGACTCTAGCTTAATTTCACAAATACCATGCTAAAGATCTACAGATCTGAAGCAGGACTCTGAAAGTCTTTGGAATCGTGGCCTCTCTTTGCCTGAAGTTATGTGAGAAGTGGCTACTGAGCATTAAAGAATTTTGACAAATCCAGGTGGAAGCTTATGACAGCTTATGACTATTAAGATGGCAGTCATGACCTATGAAAAATTTTGTCTCCTGTTCCAAAGCCAAGCAGAAAAGATTAAATATAATAATTTTACCAAATAGTTGACTATTAAAACATTTTCCCTTTATAATACTATTGGGAATATTGATGTTGGTATTTTCCAAGTTACCTCACGACTGGAAATTCTAGCTAGGACTCATTAAACTTTGCATTCTTGCCTGCAATCAGCATTAGAAAGTGCAAGAGAGCGATCTCACTTCAAACTCAGCATCTCAGGCTCCTCTCCTTACCTTAGTTCAATGTTTTTAGGCATGAGGCCATGCTAACCTGCAGGTTGGATATTTCAGACAAGTAGCTACATTATTGGCTTTCTGTCCTAAGCACCAGTTTATAGTGAACATCCAAAAAAAAAAGAAAAAAGATGTAATATTTCGCTGCCACATTTTGCAACATGTACTTCTAAGATTTCTAAAATATTAACAAATGATCTTTTGACCCACCTTGTTGTACCATGCAGTTACAATTAAATTTTCCTCATAATCACGTAACTTAGCGAGTTTGTATTCAGCCTGGAAAGAGAGATTGGAGAAGACAATCTCAATTAAGACAAAGAAATAGTCCGCATAAATTTACTGCAGCTCAATGAGGGAAATAAGTTATGCAGAAGAAAAGCTTAAGCATGCAAAGTGACTAGAAGGTGTACAAATGTAAATAAAGTTGTTTCCTTAAGCAACACAGAGATACTTGAGACAGTGACTACCTCAGGAAGCAACTAACCTTTACATAGAAACTGCACTTCAACTTAGAAACTTATTTTCAAACTGGAAAAATAAAGTATGAAAGTGTATTGCAAAGTCTAGAAATAGTCTGGAAATCTTTTTGCACTTTAAAGTGAAAAAGACTTAAAGACAAGAACATAATTTGGCGGAATATTCTTGTCACATTACTGAATTTCTACTCTCTATATACTTTTAATTCCTAGTTTGTTCATATAAAAGAAATTTGAGGCCACAACATTTGTTAAGCCAGACCTCTGCACCTACTAACACACAGTGATGAATTCTGTATTTGCTCAAGTAACTCTTCTAACTCGTCCCATCAATATTGTTATGGAAATGAATGCAGCATTTCCCAGTTTTCCTTTGCCTTTGGACTGCTGCCAATGCTCCTTCCAGAGAAGCACAGGCAACGAAATTTTACTAAATTAGCACGTTTTACTCTTCAGTACAGTTTCAAGCACTCCAGTTGATGAAATCACTGATACCATGGGTCTAGTAAAACTGTCATTGCCCTAACACCTAGTTAGTCACACAAACTGAATTTCATTACTACCGAAAAGGATCAGACTCTGCAGCTCTGTACAAATTACTGTGTGGCACCAAAATCCTTACTCTCGTGCTGTACTTCACTTAAAACAACTTAAAAGTTTTTAGAAATATTCCAAATTTGTGTTTCAGACATACAAGGAAAGGCACTGCTAAAAATCTATAGGTTTAATAGTCTGTGCAGTTCCTAAATAAAAGGAGCATTAAAGGGTACTGAATCATGAGTAACTTAAGTGTCTAACATCCAAGACAGCAGAACACATTAATTGAAGTTACTTTGAAGTATATATAGATTTTACCTCCAATGCTTCAATTTTTTTGTCTCTTTCTGTTATCTGTTTTCTAAGCAACATGATTTCTGCGGACGCTGGATTCAGCTTGGGGTCCAAGGTTTTTATCACCTATAAAAGGCAAAACAAATGCATTACGTATCAGCTTTGCACCTCATTTGCTCACAGGAGAAATACAAAAGAGACTGAGCACAAGTTAGGTAATGAGGATGAGAACCAAGCTTTTGTTTTCTTAATCCAGTATGAAATAGGATATTAAAAGTTATTGAAGAATGACTAATGCATCTCATGGTTCTGGCTGAACTATATATTCCCATACATTTCTGACTGGAATCAAGTAATCAAGGGCAGGAGATGTTTGGGAACAGGACAAATCAATATATTCAACAATTTGTGCATCTTCAGAAATATGCCACTCACATTTCTTGCTTTCTCAAGGTACATTTTGTATCTTTCTTCCATTGCTTTCATGTCCTCATCTTTTTTTCGCAAAGCTGCTTCCAGCTCCCCAATCTTCTGGGCTATTTGTAGAAACCATGAACAATGACAATCAAAACAAAGATAGACACAGTACTTAAGCCTCCTCCTCCCCCTCCAAGAAACTTTTCAGCTGCTATGCAGTTTCCTACCACAGAGTCCCATCTGACTCTGAACTCCCATTTATCATTCAACAAAAGTAACGCCCCAACCAGCCTCTGCCTTTGTGTGCAAAACAAGTAAGCAAAAAAAAACCAAACCACCAAAACCAAAAAAGCCCCAAGTGATTGGTTTTTTTAATTCTCTGTTTCACATTTCAAATCTACACTCAAGAAGAAAGCTTTATCCAGACTAGTATCTCATAGTCCAAAGACTATGAAACCATTTCAGAAGAAACAACATAGATCCACAGAGAGAAAAAAATAAACAGACAAAAAAACCCCGACTTACGGTTCTGACTAACATCAGGCTGTAGTTCTGCAAGAGCAGCCTCTTTCTTCTGTAACTCATCATGAACTTCACTCAGTTTTTCCCTACAAATGAAAGAATTAAGCTTAATTCCATGCATGATTTCATGCACAGTTCTAAGATAGAGCAGTTGTAAGTTAATTGTAGGAAATGTTTAAGCAGCAGTTTTAAACTCTGGCGATTCTTTTGAGTTTAAATATTAGTATGCATTTTCACAGAGCAATACAAGCTGTAACTGAGATTCAATATAAAAGTTACTTAAGGGTAGAAGTAAGAAAGAAAGTGAACAACAAAAAAACCTCTCTAGCACCTCCTTAGCGTGAACTCCATTTGCTGAAAGGATAGATACACTTCAGAATAATTAAATGCATTTTGAGTTGAGCAAGAGTGATGTCTATAAGTGTTACAGAACAATTAAATTACCGCTGGTGAAGAAGAGATGGTTAAGTGGATACCACTGTAACAAGATTCTCAAGACCAGAGCATAATATTTAAGACAGTGACTCAGAAAAAAAACACAAGACATCACATTGGGCAGTTTACATGCTACAAGAATCAAATTATTTGGCATAATTAAGTTACTGTGGATGCATGTGTTACTTACATATGTGCTGCCAATTTCTGCTTCAGGTTGCTAGACTACAAAGGAAAGTTAAAATTCAGTTAATTTCAGTATTTCACAATGTGCAACATTAAAAAACAATCCTGCAAGTGATCCTTGAAAACTTATCACATCTAAAAAAGGTAAGCAAGATTTAGAACCTCCATTTTTTATTTATTCCCATAACTGCATTCATATTTTTTGCGCCAGATAAATATCAACTCCAGTATCTTTCTTTCTTTAAAGTTATCCTTCTCATCACAGCACCGCTTAAGCATAAAACTAGAGACTTACTGAAGCGAAGTAAAAGGCAGAGGAGTTACAGCTTCTTAAATGGGGAGGAAAAAAATAGGAAAAAAAAAAAAGCATCTAGCTAGGATCCTACTTCCTTAGTATCTGTCAACACCAAACACACTGAAAAAGAAGAGGTACATCTAAACAATATCTGATGCTGCACTGAAGGATTTTAAACAAGAACTGCTAAGACATATTCATCAGGGTCAAGAAAGCCGAGCTTTCACTTACTCCTTCTGTCTTGGAACCTTGCTCCTGTAAAGTCTTTTGCAGATCTTCAATCTGCTGTTGTAACTCTCCAATACGCTCCTTGTTTAGCCTTTTAGGTAGAAAAGCCAAGAAAAGATAGTTAATATCATCTAAACAGATCAGAGTACAGTGAGTTTTTTCTTCCTGCCTGGCTGATAATTTTGCAGAGGGTTTACCAGCAGGACATAAGCCACAAATAAACTGATACCAAGTTATTCTAGTATGTCTTAAAGTTCTGCCTAAACAAACATTTGGCAGCTCTATTAAACATTTTATAATGATTGAATTGGAACCATTTTAAGGTTTAAGTAAACTTAACTGCTCCTAAATTATCATGTCCTACAAAACTGCTTTCAGCATTTGTTAACTGACAGAAAAATTCAAACCATTCTAAAGCTTGCAGCTTTAGAAATCGAGTTTACATCCATTCCACCAAGAATCAGAGCTAAGAGTGTTCTACAGACAACAGTTTCTTCACGCCAAGCCAGACTCAGAGCTGCCAAATTTTACATCATATTTAAGATTTCCATCTTGCTTGTCTTGTTATCCCTTCCTGTTCATTTCACACTGGTGAAATTAAATGGGCAACTGGGTGCCAGCACAGTGCTGTGCTACAGATGCCTGTCACTCTGAAGGACCAGAAACTACATCTTGCTATATTTTAGATACTCTTTTGCCCATCACCTTTTTTCAGTTTCTAGTTCATTTACTGTCCACTGCTTTTGCTCCAGCTGTTTCTGGAGCTCCGCAATACGTTCATTTTCTGATCCTTCCTGTTGCAGTAGAAGCATCTTATTTTCATGCTGAAGCTGAATAAACATTTCTCTGAAAAAAAACAAAAAACCCACAAGAAAAACCTAAGAAGAAAAGAGTCACCATTGATTAAGAAATAAGAAGAGATAAAGTTCCTGTTCACCTTAAGTTGAACACAAGGTAACTTAAAATTCTGAAACACCACAAAAGGATTTTCTTGAGATGAGCAAAGTTGTAAATTATGTAACTCCAAACTCAAATCATTTGTGTCTTTATGCTTCACTCTGCCAGACTTTCAAAGTAACCAGAGCTAGCAACTAGCTATTCTATTTTAGCTGCTGCACATTTTTGTGTATTACATATAGAAAACTGTTATGTTTTTAAGAAAGAATGCAAATCTATTACAGTACGGGGAAATCATTACTAACTACTACATGAAGGGGCCTATGTAAACATGAGGGATGCAAATCAAGAAGTGGGTGAAAAGGCCCTGAAAATACTAAGCTTTCATGGAGACAATTAATGTTACGCCCCGTCCACAAAAATAATTAGACAAACTCAACCTTTATATCTTACCTATATTCCACCGGCAAAAGCTCAGCAGCAAGATTATCATGACTTCTAATACGAGATGCATCTGAAATTGCATGGGAAGTTCAGTTTAACAAACATACAAAAATCACTGATTATGAGAGAAAAGCCTCTGAAGATAAAGCAGTACCTGTTCGACTCAGATGATCCTGTTGCATCTGTGAATACCGGAGCTCTTCATTAGTCTCTTTCAATGCATCACACTGTACTATCAGTCTCTAAGCACACAAATTTGAGATGGAAGTAATTAATACTGCAATATTTTAAGCCCAAATAACACTAATAAGGGGTAGTACTAACATTTTTTTAAAAATATTTTTCTTTTACAGAGATATATGCACATAGACTCATTTAACACACTAATTTTCATTAGCTGTTCAAATAAGCTCACACTTACCTCTTTTTCTTTGACCAAAGCTTCATGTTTTTCTTCGAGTCGTTTCATTTCAAATGCTAACTTATCAGCTCTTTTAGATTCTTCAGACAGCTTGTTATGAAGTTCCTGGACCTTTTTATTAAGAGATTACATTTAGCATACAAATATGCACGCGACATTTAGAATTGTGTGAGAACCCTCATCCTATCCTATGATCATACGCATCAATTTTTCTCTTTAAAATAAATTTTCCTGATGTTAAGAACATTATATGCAAGTGATGATCTCAGTAGCAGCTAAACAGTTTCTCACAAGAATACAAGTTACCTCAGTTAAAGTAAAGGAGAAAAACCTCCTAATAATGGATAACCAACCAATCAAGAAGGAAGCTACAGTTAAGATTGTTAATATGGTTGTTTTCCTGTTTTTTAAAGGTGAAGAGCTCTAAGAGGTCTAAGGAGATAATACAGGTTAAGTCCATGGCCTGTTAAATTAATGTTACTTTTTTTTTTTTTTCCAATGAAACAAAAATATTTTCATTTAGGTAAGAGTATCTGAAGAAAAAAATAACATCTTTAGTATAGGTGCAGCCCTACCTGTCTTTTGTAGGTTTCTAATTGGGCACGGGCTGCATTGGCTTTCCTTAGTTCATCTTCCAGACTGACTGTATTGTGCATGTACATCATGTTAGTTTCCTGCAGAGATTTGACTTGTCTTCGGAAGTCGTTCAGATCCTGCAGCTTTTTACGATACACTTCAACAGTTGATTCCAGCTTACTTGCTTTGTCTGCGGTAGCTCTTAAAGGATAAACAGGAATTAGAAGACAGACTTTTCTTTCAAAGATTAAATAAATCAGAGTCTTCTTACATGCACGTTCAAGCTATTTTCAAAGGAAGATTCAACATACTTAAGAGCAGAGTTAAATCTTGCAGCTCTGTTTTTAACTGCAAACTTGCCCTTGTGTGCAAAGATTGTTTATAAAAAAAGTGAAATCACCACAGGGCTTACATTGGACTAAGTCAATCATGTGCCAGAAGTATGAGCAGAGGTTAGTGTATCAAATATCTCTATGGAATTCTGCAGAGGATAACTTAAGTACATCACAACATCCTGTGCTGCATAGTCACCTCAAAGTTCTGGTAAGTGGAAAGGACAAAAACGCAGATATCCTCATTAGAGGGATACTGTGAGAACAACCATTAGCAGATATGATCAAGGATTGCCAGATGGCCATTAACAAAATTTAATATCTGTCTCATATCACTAGAAGCTAGTGCAAGAAAGTTACACGACAAAATCTATTTAAGAACCACAATAATGTAAACACCTGAAATCATTTTTTTCCATGTTTTATTCATATTATGGCCATTGATCCTGGCATGAGAAAAAACTAAGCATGGACTTTTTCCTGTGGTGACATGGCATTCCCCAGTTTTCCCTTTTCTTTGTTGGGATATGAATGCTGCAAGAGAGACTTGAGAAAACACTTGAGGGTTAGTACCAAACCATGGGGCAAGGCTGATACATTGTTTTGTGATGCTGCTACCCTGCTGTTACTCTTTCTCCTGCTAAATTCTTTCTGCATCAGTACGTTAAGATGATTTGCTGGCCCATTCAAATGTCTGATGTAACATGGCAACTAAGCAAGTAGGACCAGTGGCTGGACCAGACTCCAGAGGTGACTGCTGCTTCATTTGCTTCGACACTCAGCTGGATGTGGAGGGCAGGAATATACTAAGGGTACCACCAACATTTATATGCTTGCACATGTAAGCCAGATAAGTGATGTTTGTGGTAGGCCTTTATGACATTACAGTTGACACAGTGGTTGAACCTGATTATCTTGAACGTTCTTCCAACCTAAATGCTTCTATGATTCTCTATTTTATAAATAGCGGTATCAAGTAGTGAACCTAAATCTAGCCTAGAATTCAGACACCAAAAGTTATGCCAAAGTTCTAGCTGCACATGTGCTTTCCTACATCATAAAAAGCAGGCTCTTGCCAAAATGAATGTCCCCCTTTAGTAAAATACACGTATGCACCCCTACAAAAATATCTTCATTCTTCCAGAGCTTAAGCTTCCTTCCATCCCACATGAACAGCAATTTCTGTATTCATTTAATCTTTCTTTACAGAAGAACTCTGTGTTGCTGTTCTTATACAAACAAGAGAAGCTATGCATGTAAGCTTGCTCGTCATTTCAGCTTTAATTAAGAGCCCTTTTCCAACTTTGTATCTTGTTTAGGCAAGACTTATCCACAGATAAAAAAATTCTTAAGAAATACAAAGCTTTGAGTTTAGTCATTAAATCCTACTAATGTGGAGCAGAATTATATACCTAAGAATATCATTTTCATCTTTCAAGGCTCTAGATTCTTCAGCCAAAGAGGTTAGTTCGTTGTTTCTGTGTTGTAGTTCAATCAATTGTTTTTCTAGATCTTCGCAATGGACACGATAATCATCTTTGGCAGCTTCAAGCCTATCACAACAAAAACAGGAAGTCTGTTAAGAATATATTCATCACACATTTTGCTTATAATGTTCCACTTAGTACTAGAACTACTAAAAATAAATTTTTAAAAAGGAAACCTATTGATTTAAGAATCCAAAAAATGGTACAGTAAGTATGAAGCATTTTAATGTCTATTTTTTAACCCACAATGGATTATATTACATATTGTACATTATATTTATTATTATTTCAGGGAATCATATGAAAAATGAAAATGCTTTTTTTTTTTTTTTTTTTTAAACATATGGATCACAAAGGCTAATGTGTGAAAGGGCCATAAAATAGTGATTACAAAATAACAACTTGTTTTTCTTATTAAGGTTGAGGACTGCCTTTAAAATAGGTTATGTTAATACAGTAGTGAAGTGCTACTGGATTTTAGCAAAAGAAATTAAGATGAAAAATCCTGAAAGACCACCAGAAACTCTCAGGATATATTTGACATGACAAGAAAGGCTTTTTTGAAAGAAAAATAAAATGGTTTCATACCTGAAGTTTTCTTCCTGCAGTTGTTCTAGCTGCAACTGCGCATGAAAATACTTTTTTGCTACCACGGTATTTGGATCATCAAGAGAGTCATCTAATTGCTCCAGCCTGTCATTCAGAATCTCATTTTCTGACACCAAGCTGTTCTTTTCATCCTGAAGGGCAGCCACCTAGTACAGATAAAACAGCATCAATATTGTAAGACCTGTCCATTTGGGAAGAACTAAAGCAAGACAGCAGCATGTCACCAAATTAGTTTATGAGAAAGGCTGAGTGTTTAGAAACTTTAGAATGTAATATACATAGCATACAGATGTTTAGTGTTCGAAAGTTGTGAAGCACTAAAGGAAAAGTATCTCTAAAAAAAGAAACTTTTGTAACTGAAACCATGGAAAAGGCGTACGATGCGATATGGAGAGAAACTGATTTTCAGTAGAAAAGATACAACGGGTACCATACAAAAACCGTTAAGTACTGTTGTAAAGGTACTCTCCATCTTGCTTGTCCTTAACAATAAAAGCAGGATGGCACTGGCTAGCACACTAACACAGTACTGCCGTGCGCTCAGCAGTGAACGGCTGCGCAAGAAGCGGTTCCAAGCGCCAGAAGCTGGTAAGCACACACGCAAAAGAAAAAACCTAGACTGCTTCAGATAGAGCATGCACTTTTTGCAACAATCAAACAAGTTCAAAACTGAGTGTTCACAGCTAAGCAAATGAGAATACAACACTGTACTGAAACAGTAGGTATATTAACAGCCATAAAATGGAGGAGGATTAAGAGGGTGGAACTTTTAAAGTTTTTCTAGTGAAAACTACTGTGTTAATTTTAACATCCTGTCAAACATAAGAGCATGTAGCACGTGTTAGTTAACTGGCATTTAAACAGGGACAGTATGCTTTGTGGGTTATGCTTTCCTGAATCATAAAGAAAACCTACCTTTCTTACATTCTTGGAATATATCAAGGAAGACTGAGACCTTACAAGTGAATTTATTAAGAATTAGTTTAAATGAGAAGAGTCAATCATTATTATGGCTTCAATAAATAAGTTAAAAAAGCATATCATGGTGACATTATTAGATAAAACATCAGATACACATAACCTAAACAATGCAACATTAAGAAACAGCATGTTTGTGATTGAAATTTAAAAGTTGATCAAACAGATCTAAGAAACAAAACTGTATTTCCTGCAGCACTTCATTAGATGCTGGCTTTCTAGGTCCAGCCCTTTTTAAGAATCGGATAACAACTTATTGTATACCTGCATGCAGAAACACCTGTGAGTAAATAGCATATCAGCCTTACTCAGTGTAATACTTCCTGTCCAAGGTTCAGCCACTCCTTAGATCATAGAATGGCCTGGGTTGAAAAGGACCTCAAAGATCGTATAGTTTCAACCCCCTGCTATGTGCAGGGTTGCCAACCAGCAGACCAGGCTGCCCAGAGCCACATCCAGCCTGGCCTT
>JAOWBP010051257.1:0-16143 GCA_028571105.1 Tragopan temminckii | reverse complement strand
GTCACCACCCTCTGTGTGAAAAACCTCCTAAAATCTAACCTAAACCTCCCCTGTCTCAGTTTAAAACCATTCCCCCTTGTCCTATCACTATCCACGCTTGTAAACAGCTGTTCCCCCTCCTGTTCATACACTCCCTTCAAGTACTGGAGGGCCACAGTGAGGTCTCCCAGAGCCTTCTCTTCTCCAAGCTAAACAGTCCCAGTTTCCTCAACCTTTCTTCATAGGAGAGGTGCTCCACCCCTCTGATCATCTTAGTGGCCCTCCTTATTTCAGATTTATTGGGTAATATAAGAGGGATACAAAGTGATGCAGGAGAAAAAGCGTGTCTGCCCTGCCCAGGTGGGGAGCCAGCTGCCTGCCTGCTAACACTCTCCTTGGCCTCTGCTAAATAAGTGTTAAAGAGTCAGCTTCCTGCAGTTTATAGTGTGCTGAGTGAGGAGATGGAGCCAAACAAGACTCCTGGGTTCCAGAGCAGAATAATGTACAAAAATCTGAAGGGAAATTCTGTCCCAACATGTATTTCCCTATTTAGGTTCACTGTGGTTTTGGGCTTTTTAAACAGCAAGATAAATCAGTCTGAGCATCAGCTCCTGCTGTTACAGCCAGAATTTGATTTAGAACTTCTTAAGTACAGAAGGATGACAGAATAAAAGCACCTTTATCAATACTAGGCCATGGACTTACCAAAAAATCTTGACCTATGCAAAGAATGTGCTCACCCAGTATTTCAAGGAGCTCTAGCACATTTGACTTGTGTGGCATGATAATAATTTTGGAGGATTTATGAATGTACCAAGATGCAGATGAGGATGGATAAATGTGAGCTACTGAGGTTGTCCCTTGGTAAGACATGTAGGAGTAAGACAGCCTGCCAGATCTATGAGAGACCATAGAAATAAAAATACGTGTGCATTGCACGGCACTTTTTCAGACAATGGAGCTACAAACTTCTGTAGCAACTGTCCTGGAAAACAGAAGGCACAACTCACTTTACCGGAGGCTATGTTTTCACTAATATAAAAACATAGGAAGTTCTTGAAAGACTATCAAACCAAAAAAAGAATCACAATGAATGCTGTGCCTTCACAGTGAGATTCCTGTGTTGAAGCAGGATCATCCTGAAAATATTCACTTTAGTTCTTTTAGGTTTGAGCTTTTTTGGAGAGAGAGCAGGAATCCTACCACAGCTAGCATCATAGAGTATCCCACGTGGGAAGGGATACTTAAGGATCACCAAGTCCAACTCCTTTCTCCACACAAGGCCACCCAAAAATCAGACCATCTGTCTGAGCACTGTCCAGATGCTTCTTGAACTCCAGCTTGGCGCAGTGACCACTGCTCCAGAAAGACTGTTTCAGTACCTGACCACTATGGTGAAGAACCTTAGGATTCTAAAAGAGTTTGAGAACCTCAGAGAGCTGGGAGGAGGTCAGACCTGGCTTGTCTTGGCTTTCAGTTTGATTTGAATTTGTTCTGTCTTCAACACTAATTGTAGTGATAAGGGGGATGATCTTCCCCCATTAACCTTTTTTTCCTATGATTCATACAGACACTATTTAAATAGATGATCTTCATTTTCTTCCAAGAGCATGATAGCTCAGTGTGTGAGAAAGGCAGACAGATTCTTTGTTCATACATGAAGCAGCCTGGCTGGCATCTGACTTCTGCCATTTCTTGGTGATAATTCTTTGCTTCATGCTATTTTATAAAGAAAAAGAGGGACAAAGTAGGCATGTTCTGCATCGTTTAGTGTAGCAGTATTTCCATTCTGGTTTCCAAGTTTGTCACTGAAAGCACTGGCTGTTTTTAACCTGATATAGCATTGGCTTCCTGTGTATTATCTCTTTAACTTGATTTTTGCTCTTCCGTCTCCCACAGCTCTTCAACTGACAAGAAAGCCTGTAAACGTTGGAACACAGTGCTTCAGCCCCAGAATCATTTTTATCTTCTCAGCAGAGGTTTTAAAATAGAACTAGTTGCCTCTGTATCTGTTCTTTTTTTTTGGATCATGCATGCTCTTGTCATTTTGAAAGAGCACTTTGTGATTAAAAATAGCTTGATTATCTGATAAAATTAAATGTGCTTTGCAAGAGGAGCACTGGCCTCGCACATCCTGGCTGCTAATGAGCACCATGCTTGCAAACATTGTCACTTACAGACTTCAGCCTAAAGGAAGCCCGTGGTTAATGACAGCTTTCAAAGCTTAAGGAAGCCAACAAGCTAGGACAATGTTTTTGTGTAACTGTTTTTTACTTTTTTGAAGGTTCTTTGTCATCAGGGGTTTCAACATGTGAGGCACTCCATACTTCGCATACAGGACCAGACCTATAGGTCACGATTAGGAAGGAGTGCAATGAGAGTAGCAGGATGCCTGGTGGCATGAGAACCAGCTGGATCAGCACGGGGGTTTGCTGCAGTAGAATTTCCCTGAAGCAGAATAGAGGCAGAGCCTGCAGGAGGCCTGAAATCCTGCAGGGCATTGGGGAGACTAGGTGGAGAACTAGAGGAGATGCTGAAAGTGGAAAGTGAGAGAAAAGGAGTAGCAGAAAGGTGAAGAGACTGTAGCAAAGGGCTACAGAACTGGCTGAGAACTGGTAGAGTCATAAAGAGAGTTTTTTAAAAAGAAAAATAGTGATTCATTTTCTGACATCAGTGATCTCGTGAGCTCCTCTAACTTCCTGTAAGAAAGGAACGAAGATAATGTCCTCACTGAAAGTGATAGAAGATGCTACTAGGAAATGCAACAAGAAAATGCAGGAGGTGGAAGGCAAAGCAAAGTAAGATGTGTATTGGTGCAGGTTCAACAGGAAGGTCAAAGGAGAAATCTGTTATTTCTTACAGTGGAAATTCAGAAAAACCAGTTAAGTAGCAATGAAAAAAGAATGAGCATGTATTCTGTACTCAAACTCAATGTTAATACAGCTTGAGTATTTCCATGGATGAGTCTAATTTGAGGTCCTTAAGGTTCTTCATAGCAGAGCATGATGCCCTGTTATCCCATTAACAGCAACAGAGCACCCTTGCAGCCCCACAGTGGGCATCTGCTGCATGAATAGCCAGCACCTCCTGAAAGCCTCTCCATGCCTGACAGTTTGCAGTATCTGCTGAAAAAGAGTTATTCTAACAGGAACGTGTTTGGGGTCTCACCTCAGCACTAAACTGGATCTGATACCATAATTGATAATGGCAGAAACCACAAATCTTTTTCTGTTTTCTCTCAATGTTGCAGACATGCTATTGCTGAATTAGAGATGCTGATGAAGAATAACAGCAAGCTTTTGCTACTCAAGTTAAGCCATTGTGTCTGTATAATTAGGGAACCAAATCTTTTACAGTTCAGTCAAGCGAAAAAATGAGACTATTTTTAACAGGGGATTTTTTTTTCCAAAAATTCCTCTGACAGCTATTGCTACAAAATACGTGTAGGTCTTCTGTGCTTTGTAACTCAACACTTTCATGGGCAGAATATAATATATATCAGGCATTTGGTAGCTGCACTTTGCGAAGTCAGAACTGAAGAGGCAGTAAGAAGTAAAGGTTGCAGTAGGCATCAGCACGTTGGCAGAAAACATGGAGGAGGACAACATGCTTACAGTAATTTGCTGTGAAGGGTGGACTTCTTAAATTTGCCCAGGGCGGTTCTTTGTGTGCAAACTTTAATTGTCAGGCTCTATGCTGTTTTAGTTCTGTAGACAGTTTAATGCAATTTTAGGCTGCACACAACACTGAGAATTGTCTTACAGATTTTACTAAAGCTTTAGTACAGATGTCATCTGCTCTTTTGCTCTCACATTATCTTCACTCACACCATACCTATCAGCAAAATGAAGAGCAAACCCACAAACTCAACTCATTGAACAACTGGGTGAGCAGAAGAAAACCACAGAGTAAAAGGTCATTACATAATTACAGGATATAGTAGCTGGTTGACAGATGAGGTACAACTAATGTTCCAGCTGAACAACAACGACAGAAAAGTTGCATATAGATGCAGAGCTCCTGCGCAAGTTAATGAGATCTGTTCAGCTCAAATAAAATCACCTAAATTCAGGCTGGTCTCAGTGTAATCTCTGCAATACTTCTCATGTTCTTCACCCAGGATAAATTCCTGCCCATTCTGCTTTTGGGTTGTCTAAAGAAACGTTCTGGGAAAACCTGATCTCTGCAGCTCCTGGAACTATCCTCTACCCAGGCACGCTTCCTGCATCATGCATTAGCTGCTGGGCTTGGTTGTATGGAGAAAAGTGTGTAGGCATTAGTGGCAGTAGGATTGAATGGGTCAAATGCAGCTGCTCCAGTTTGCTGTCCATGACAGTCATTAGCCAAGCAGATACTAAAATGTTCCCCATACCTCTGTTCTGAATTCAAGAAACTTTGTCCTTCCTTTACTCTCTTTAGTCTTCTCGCCTACAGGCACTGTCTGCTTATCCTCCTGGTGAAGGGTGCAGTCCCCAGCCCCAGGAAAGAGCCCTGTTCCACCTGAGGCTGAAGCAGCAACAGCAGGCATTCCACATCTGTTTTGATACCGGGGTGAAATGGAAGGAAGCCCCTGTTTTACATCTTGTTTTGACAAATTGCCATACTTTGTGGTTTTACTGTTCGTTTGTGTGTTGTTTTGTTCTTTTTTATATTTCCCCTTCGATCTGCTAAGAAATACCTCCTGAAAACAAAGTAAGACCAATTCTAAGCCTGAAAAGTTAACAAAATTATCAGATATTTCAAGTATTTGAAATCATTGCCACAGCAGCATCCATCTGCATTCTTATACGCTGCTCAGGCAGGATGCCTTTGATCTGGATGTGTCCTACAGATGGCCCTGGGCAGGCTGCAGGGAGCCCTGGAGGGCTGGGAGAGGGAGGTCTGTGGGTGCTTTCAGGGGATGGCATTTGGTAAATTATGTTTTTCTGTGCTGTTGGCTTTCATTTCTGCCACTAGTCACTTTGAGGGATATGCAGGATACCCACTCACACCTGAGATGACTCACTGCTCTAGGGCTCAGACTCTCCCACCTGTGCTTGCTAAAATAAATGCCCCAGTGCGTTACTGTCAGGGTTAGTATACAGTTGGTGTATGTGTATATTCTCCTCACATTCCCAAAGTAAGCTTAACATCAGTGTCACATGGGTGTATCTTCTCTTAGCATCCTTGGTGTACCAACAGTTCTCACTGCCAGTCATCACAGGCATTGGTCTGAGCCATGACTGGCGCTTTGGGAAACTTTAGTTTCCATGCCTTTCTTGACCTATTTTGTTTGTCACTCTTCTTTCAAGACTGTTTTTTTTTTTTTCCTTCCCTAATTTACAGCCTCAATTCTCTCCACCCAAGAGTACTCTAGGTTTTGATGTATCTCGCCTTACAGCACTGACAAAAAGGTCTATTGTAGGACACTGTTTTCGGTTGTTTAGCTTTACTGCCTTCCATAGGGTCCATATGATGGCTAGGGAACATGATATTTACTCTGCAAGGAAGTCAAATGGATCAGTTTGTTTAAATGTTCTGCCTGGGATCTAAGATGTCCTGTGTCTATTTACTTGGTTAATTTATCTTTATCCTGTGGGAGACCTGAAAAAAATGGAGTCTCTCTTTAAATAGCTCCTGAAAAAACAATTAATTAAAATTATCTGTGTTTGTCTTAGGAAACCTGTTTTCCATCCTATGTGACCCAGATAAGAGCTCCCTGTGACCTGAGTGCCAACCTTGTGTTTTGCAGGACTGAGTCTTGCTGCCTTGACCACAATTCCTTCTCCATGGTATGCTAAAGCATAAAGCATGTAACATCTTTCCTGATTTAATTAGTGATGCCTCATCTGTCTCATGATGAAAGTAACTGGCATCAACACCAAGCTACATGGCTTTGTTGTCTCTCTGTCCTTCAGCCTTTCTGCACTCATGTAACATGTCACCTGTTGAGAGAAATGTGAATTATTATGTATTTCTGATACAGAAAACTGTATGTAGAGGCTGAAATTCACTAAAATTAAATTATGAAAAGATGGCACCAAAGCTATGCTGCATCATATAATAAAAGCTAAGTTGCAATAAAAACAATTAAAATTCAAATGAAATTGAAGTCAGGTCTTATATTGTTTCTTTTATTATTTTTATATTATCCCCAGCGCGGTAAATTCAATACAAAAACCAACCAGTTAATTCCAAGATTAGCATTCCTTATATAAACTCTAAACATGACTTTGAGTTTGATCAAGAAACCTAGGCTAGGACTGGAGAATTCTAGTGAGTAAATATAAGATGCAGCTGAACAGAAAAGCAGAACTATTCTTTTTTTGCACCAAAAACACACGCCTAATTACAGAACTCCCTTCAGTTTTTGCTGTGAGGGGTTTTTGCTATGATGACAGGATATTCATGTTATTCTCATATTACTGCCACGGTACCTTTATAATACAAACACCAGCACAATCATTTCAGTAGCAATCTTAGCAGCCCTTAATTAAACAAGAGCACTTGACAGCCTCAGATCTCTAGCTGATTTTAGATGTACAAAATAGCACAGAGCCTGCCTTTATGAAACGGTTTACCATGTTAAATCTGGGGGAATTTTTCTCACCTTCACTTGTGGCCTTAGTGTCACCCTTCTATTTTTTTCACAGTTCTACAATTTTCAACTCAACAAAGCCACTTCACATGGCTGGGACCTCCCTGCAGCTTTGGCCAGATATTCTCTAATGTTCTCTGCTGATGTTCTGTGAGCTTCTGGCGGCCCATGCTGCAGCCTGCTCAGTGCCTTAGCAGCTGCAGGTGATGTGCCACCACCATGTTGCAGTGCTCATTAGCCCACCCTGGTTGTACAGATGGCGTGTGCTAATTGCCACTGGGACGCAGGCTGACTTGGCCATGTAGCTCATAGGCCCACATGGGTGTTTCAGGGCGTGACACTGAAATAAATTAAACTTCCTAAATTGAAATACAGCTGCTCCTTCAAAAAAATCCATTCTGCTGGCAACTTTCTAATTTGTTCTGACACTTAAGTAGAAAATGTCTGAATCACAGACTCACAGGATGGCAAAACCTGGCAGAGCCCTCAGGGCCCACCTGCAGCAGGGCCATACAGAGCAGGGTGCCCAGGACCACCCATGGGCAAAAGAGACATTAAGGCCAAGTTGGACGGGACCCTGGGCAACCTGGCCTGGTGCCTGATTTAGTGGTTGGCAACTCTGCCTGTGGAAGAAGGTTGGAACACGGTGGTCTTTTAGGTCTCTTCCAACCCACACCATTCTGTGGTTCTATCATTCTGTGATTCACATCCTTCTCCCCAGATTCCCAAGGGCTCAGCCCCATGCAGCTCCTGGCACCAGCCCTAGTGATGTAGCAGCCATATGCATGGCATGCTCCTGTCCTCTTCCTCCTCATCACTCAGCTGAATAGTGTTGCAATTTTCTACAATGACATAAAGAGAATAAATAAAGAGAAACGCACAGTCCTAGCTTGTACCATGTCTTGGTTCTTCAAGCATTTGGAAGGTGTTCACTGACGTGGAAACGTGAACTGCATACCACAGACCTTATCTGGGTACCCAGTCCCAGTCCTACACAGGACTGCACGGTGCCTGCAGATGTGGATAATGGGAGCTCCGCACCACCTACAGCTCAGTACCGTATCATGGTTCTGCAGGCAGCTAGAAGGTGCCAATAATCACAGACAACTGGAGCTGCTCCCTGCCCACTGGCTCTCTATCAGAGCAGACTGCAAAACACCTTGAACAGCAGTGTTTTATTTTCTGTGTGTTTAAAAATACGTGAATAAAGTCAGCACGTTTCTTTGTTTGGCAGATATGTCCCTGTATTTCTGTGAGCTACTGTTAGAAAATGCAAATGGAGCTAGTGATGTGCTGGTTATTTAGGTGCTGAAGATTACGTGGTGATATTCCTGACCTCTGAGTATGATCTCAATGTGTAACTGATACTCTCAGCCATCAGTGCTATACCACTGCATGCAAAACACCACTCTCCCCTCTCTGCTTCTGCTGAAGTGAAATGTGCTCCCACCACATCAGGAAAATTAGGCACAATTGGATTGGGCCTTCTGTTAACCTGATAAAGGTACTTATATTTTATGTGCAGTGGTGTACTCATACAGTTTTGAAGCCTTTTCAAAAGGCTCGATTTAAGAAAACAAATGAAGGGAGTGCCAGCTTTGTAAGTTTCCCAATACAGAGCACTAATTCAAAGGATAGCCTACAGTCACATTGTAGGCAGTGTGCTGTTACAGGGAAGGCATTCGAGTAGGATTCAGGACATTTGGATGCCATTCATCTTGTACGGCATGGCCAGGGAGAGGTTATTTTCCATGTCAGCCTCCCAGTGTTCATGTTGATCTTCACCAGGAACGCTGCTGTAATAAATATAATCAGCACAGTCAGATGTACCTCTTCAGAAGAATTGAAAAGGACACGTGTCACTGCTTCATTATAAAAACACAACACAACACTCAGGCCTTAGGCTAAATTAAAAATTCTGTGCTCCTCTGGCCACACCATCTGCTGAGACCTAAGGGCAGACCTTGGCTGGCGCAGCATCCAGAGACGCAGCAATCTGCAGCACAGGGGAATAGAGGCGTCCCTGCAGCAGACAGATTAAGCTTCTTTTTTTCTCATTCTAATCTGTTAATCATGCACAGAGTTTAAGTACAGCTCAAGGCACACCAGACATTGAATGATTTAATTTTGCACTATTTATTGAACTGGATTTAACTTGAAGATATGTTGTTATCCGCTGCTCAGCAGTTCTTCAAAAAAATAGAAGTCCATAATGAGATTGCTGCCATGAATCAGTGATTGTGTGTTTAAAATGGGTCACGGGGCAACAGGGCTGGTCTGTACGGCTCCTGCCATTGCTGCTGATCTGCAACAGTCATGCAAGGTAACCTCTCCAGAACTCACTGTGGTGTCAAAGGCCATTTGATCACCATTCAGGCACCTAACAGCACTTTTTTTTTTTTTTAATAAGCAATGGGGGTCTGTAGCCCAAATCCACTTCACCCAGCACAGAAAGAGAGAATAATAATGATAATAAATCCATGCTTGGAAGTAAGGGGGTACAGTGGTAAATCTGAGCTCAGCCAAGAGGATGGGAGGCAGTGGCTCTGCTGGACTGGAGGGGAGTGCATAGGGGTTCCTAGGCAGAAGGGGTCAGGCCTCATATTCACCTGAAAAGGGATGGTATGCCAAGAATGTGTGAATGTGGTCTGGCACCTGCAAACCATGGAACTGCCAACAGCAGCACAGCAAATCCCAGAGGAAGAGAAATCACCGAACATGGATAGAGGTGTGTTTCTTGACGAGATGGAGAACCAGCTACATAACAAGCTGTGCTTGTTCAGGGTAATGGCAGATATTCTGCAGGCATTGCAGCACACATGACAGTGTGTTTCACCATCACTGGCGTCCTCCCCACATCCTTGCTGATGCTGTGTGCAGGACTGTGTGCTTCTAAATCTTCCTCCTGTTGCCCATGCAGTCCCACCTGCTGCAGCCCCTCAGCTCATCTCGCACCTGGGACGTGGAAGAGCTGGCTGGCCATGTAGGCTGCCTGCTCACGCCAGCTCTATTTCTTTGGGATGGAAACATGAGGAAATACTTATGTGAGCAACAAAGAAATCAAATGTGCCTAACCTTAAATGTTCAAGCAAACAGCACTGTGGTATTTTTCACTCCCTTGCCACATAAGCTGGCTTGCTTCATTTAGCACAATGGAAGATACACGCGTTACCTTCTGCCTGAGCTTCTGATCTAAAAATGCATAGTGGACTGGAGAATCAGATTCCTCAAGAGCTGAACCCATCAGAAAGCAATAGAAAGGTTTAATATACAATTGTCAGTGCCAACTGAATGCATTCATCTCTCTCTATCCATTCCTGAGGTAGATGTGTGCTTTCAATAATCACCAGAATTATGTTTTGTTTTCCCTTCCACTCCTTCTCTCCTCAATTTCCTCTCAGCCACATTCCTGGCCCCATTACAAAATTTGCTCAGATAGTAAAATATTATTTTTTGGGAAATGGATTAGAAAAGAATGCTAACCACACTAGAGATAAAACCTGTGTTGTGGAGACAAATGCATACCTCACAGCCCAGAGAGGGATACAGCTCTTGAGTATGGTATGTAAGTTTGCTGGGGGGACGGAGTTAGGGAAACAAATTCTGTACTCTCTCTTAATTCCTGAACATTTTCCTCATGTTTACTGATAAAATTCTTTCAGCTGAAAGTGCTGAAAAGGCAAAGGGTGGCAACCCCACCCAAGGCAAGGTGTTGGAACTAGATGATCCTTAAGGTGCCTTCCAACCCAAGCCATTCTATGACTCTGTGATTCTATGAACTGTTCTTTCATCCTTGCACTCTGCTATGTATAAACCCTTCTTCAACTATAGGCCCTTCAGAAGGAAGGCTCCCAGTCACACTGGTTTGAGCTATGGAGTTGTGATCATGTCCCTTCTTGTGATGCAGTATTCTTTTATTCTGATGGGATGCCTCTAGCTTTGCTTCTGTCCTCTCTCACTTCCCATTACTCAGAAGTGATGCTCATGGCACCAATTACTTGAGTAAATGGAGCTGCAAAGCCGTTAGCCAAAGGATGCTATGGATGTTATGCCATGAATGCTGCCGTGGATGTCCTTCTGTCCAGGTTGCTTGCTTGTACTTGGTGCTGTTTTGGAAAAGCATGGATGACATTGTAAGATATTGTTTTTTTTTCTTTTTTTTTCTTTTTTTTCTTTTTTTTTCTTTTTATGGCAACCATAGCTCAAGGCAATCCTAAACCTAAAAAACGTTGAAAAACAAATTGTGCAATGATTACAAAGGGAGTTTCTTTCCCTCTGTCATGCAAGCAATCTGTGTGGCAGCTATGGGCTGTATTTGACAGCAGTCGCAGAAGAGAACTTTTCCCCCACACCTCCATAATTCTTCACACCCTCCCAGCCCACTGTAATCTCTGACTCATAAACAGCACAGAGATGACGATCGAGCTAATCTATTTTCAGTAATTAATAGGAGAATGAGATTTTCTGGCAAATAAGGTGACATTTCCAATGCTAGTTGCTTCTTTGGCCATCACAGTCTTCTCAGAAATTGGCCAATTTAGTTGCAGGCCTCCAGCCTTCCCTTTTCCTATGTAGCTCACCCCCAGGCGCTTTGCATTCCTCATCAGATCTGACAACAGTTCAGCGTCTATTGCTCTGTCCACACAAGGATAATAAAACAATTTCTTAGTAACTGACTAACTCTCATCATGTAAAATCTTTCTTCAGTTCAAAAGGACTGCAGTTTCATGCCTATCCATTCTTCGAAATGGCAGACAGCACACAGATACTCATCTCAACAAAATCAGTCCCTTCAGCAAGTTTTCCTTTGCTTTCCTGACAATCTGTTAAGGAGCATATGCACATACAATTTTGTCAAAACTTGCATTTTTTTACTTAGATGAGTAAATGGAGCAGTAGTATCACTGACCCTTCATGATTGTCCTGTTATCATTTCAAATGCTGCAAAAGACTGGACTTGCAGCTGGTGTGGGTACAGGTCTTGGGGGATAGCTGCCTTTGGCTGTTCCAGTTTTGCATGTAGACACTTTTGCCTGGGCTTCACGGCATCTCAGGATGATGGAAGCTGTAAGAAACCTCTGGAAGTCCAGTCCTCACTTCTTCTGACTTGGTTTTATTCATCCATGTTGGAAGCACATACAGCTAAGTTGATCACCTTGTCCACCCTTTACAGTCAAAAGAGAGAAACTGGTAATATCAAGGTGCTGTTTGTTTTATCTAGTTCAGATATCAGCTTTCAAATAGGATGACTCATGCCCAGAAACATCTGCTGTTCTCCATTTGCTACAAGGAGAACCCAAGGTGACTAATGCTGAAGCTGATGTCCGCACGGGAAACATCTAATCTGAGCACATTTAGCCCACTGTCTGTTCATTGCATTTGTTTTTTAAAAACTCCTGGCATGGTTCTATGCACTCTTTGTGTTCTTCCTACTTGCTGTGGAACTTTAAAATTTCACCCACAAGGATTGGGTTAAATCTGAATAGTCCTTATTATGAATTTAGAATACAAATGGAATTAGTTCACGTAAGTATTTTTAAATCTCTTTTGAGGGATGATGGCAGACTTTTTTCCATGCATCTTCAGATCCAGTGCTCGCTTACTAGGAGTCCTTAGGGAAATCAAAAGGTCATCAAATTATAGAATCACAGAATTACAGAATGGCTTGGATTGGAGGGGTCCTTAAAGATCATCTAGTTCCACCCCTGACGTGAGCAGGGTTGCCTACTAAATCAGGTACTGTGTATTGCCCATATACAAGTCAAGGAAGACAAGTCCAGCTGACACCAAGAAACCTCTTGGTAGGCAAGGAAGAAAGATCTTATCACCTGTCCAGTATGTCATTTCCTACTTATTTTCCGGTGAACCTTCAATAATTCACTTGCCTCTTCCAGCTAAGACATTTTTTTCCCAAGTGCTAAGGAACAGAGTCCAGTGCTTCTACTTCTTGCAGTACCCTTCAACTCAGAGCAATCTGTTTCTACTAGTATTTCCTTGAAAAAACCTGCTTTACTAAATACACCTAGACATAGTTTGTGCACTTCACTATTTTCTAAGAGCCTTTTCGAACAGTCTGCTTTCTCAAATGTCTTTCTGCGTGTCTTCTGTGCACATGAGGAAGTACCTGTATTTTTGACTCACACTGAGTTGATGGCCATAGACTGAAAGATGCAAGATGCTCGTCTTGCTCCCAGAAAGACTCTCTCTGACTCCCCTGTACACAGAAAGCAGGGGTGAGATGAGAGATGGACATCTCAGCCTGTTTATTATTGAGCTAAGCTCCTGCTGGTTTATGTGGAAACTCACTGTAAGGAAGGAGAATCACTCCTCAGCCTTTTTCCTGTTGTCCTAGTATTAGCATCGCTGTGTTGAACACTATAGTACAGTTTGGGTATTTTGTTAAAACCTCAAGTGACCAGGTTACCCTTTTGTGATAAGAACTTCTCCAAGTTTCTAGTAACCTGAAAAAAGTTACTTCTGCCTTCAAATCTGAAATCATCTCATTTCTTGATGTTTGGCATCTTTATTTAGGTTTCACAGTTCTTGGAAGCTGCCTCAGTGTATTGCCTTTTGCTTCATCAACAGCTTCATGGCATTGCTGGTTGATTTTTTAGCTCTTTGTTACAGTTTTTCACTTTCTGCCTCCTCTCTCTCTTTTTTTGGTTGTTTCACGTTTTATTTAGCCAGGATTAGGCTGGTTTCTGTCCTACTTTGATTTGTTTAGAAGGCAGCTTTTCTTCTCTTTTCACAGTTCCTGCTTCACTACTTTCTTCCAGAAAGTAGAAGGACAATTTAAGCATAATTTGCCTTAATACAAATTAATACAAAGGTGCAATTTTAGCATACTTTTGTTCTGTTCCTCAGCCCTGAAGACAGGCTACCTTGAGCTACTGCCAGCAAATGCTGAAAGTATTTTCCAGACCAGATGACATTTGCCAGATGACCAGATGAAAAGTAAAATGAATTAAGAAACTAGGAAGTAGATTCGGAAAACAAATAAAAAGCAAGCAAGCAACAACAAACTTTAATGGCTGTCTGTCTCTGGTCTGATTCCCAAAGTCCTCTCTGGGTTTTGTTCAGCTGGGAGCTGACGGGACACGTCCTCTTGTTGGAGCACGGAGCTGGCTCCCTTGACAAGCTGTATGCCCTGGCACTATCCCCTGGTGCTAGAAACTTGTTTACAGCAAAGCTCTTCTCATGAATTTCTCTACGTGCTGCCAACTGCTGAATATAAATGCACTTCTGGAGACATCCGGTATGCTATGGCCATGACACTTCCTTTAAATAGGGCATTAATTTACGGCTCCTCAGTTTGGGAAGCATGGTCTCAGCCAGAATTAGCTTTTGATCTGCTGTGGCACTTCTGAGATGTCAGACAGGGCCATGTGGCCTGTGTTCTGCTATTGACCAATTGTCAATAGGCAGTTCACTCCCTGATGCAAATCTATCCCTTTTGACAAATAGGGTAATTAAGAGCTAGATTTATGAGGCTCCAAGCATATAAATTTTCTGTAGTGCAGACCTCAACAGCTACTTATTTGACAACCATTTCAGTGCTATCAAGAAATACAGCTTCAGATGAAGACTAAATATGGTAACTTGGTGACCATCCTGATTACTGCTTTCAGCATCCATGTTTACTGATAGATGACAAATTTGAAGGGAACTACAAGAATCTTGGGGGGATAAGTGGAATGCTCTTCTTTAAAAAGGTTAGATTCTCATCTCAGTGTCATAAAGAAAAAGTGAGACCACTGACAGGAATGAAAATATGCAGGTGTTCCAGGCTCAGAAGGAATTTCGTACATATACAACTAGGCAGGACAGAAGTGACTTGCCTTAATTTCAGTATATTAGTTGTATGGTTTGTGACACCTATAGTAGTGCAAATTAATAAGGTATACTTGACCATTAGAACAAACTGCAATATACCCTGGAGCCCACAGTCTTTCAGCTTTCTACTAGTAGCTTTTCTACTGCTGAGGGCAGCAAAAAAGGTGGTTCAGAATTGTTAAGATCCATCACAAGAAATGGTGTCAAAGCCGTTCCCCGAAGCCCTTCAGAACTAAACGTGCACTTCCTCAAAGCCCTTCACTTTCAGAACTCCTCCACCTATGAGTGATAAGACCATACATGGTTAAAAGAATTTTTATTATATAAAAATAATCACAGTCAGGAACTTGCACAAAAAATAACAGGAAAAATAGACAGCAACTTTGACAGAAGCTTATCCACCTCCCTCTCTGTGATTTCCAGATGGCATCCAAATAACCACTTGTTATGAAAGTCATGTTGATGGCGTCCTAAATGTGTCTGTCAACATCTTCCTGCTATCCTTGATGCTGATGTGTGCTTGTCCTAGTTAGAATTCTTGGTGCTGTAAGATGATTCTTCTCTGAGGATTTCCTGTATGTACTTTGGAATAAATCTATCAGTTTTCCATGCCCCCACACCCAACAAGTACAATGTCAGCATCAAAAACATGTATTTCTGGGACATTCTTAATTTATGAAGGGTATTTATTGTTTAGATACTCATTGCCTACACAGATCAGTAACATTACTTTCTTTCAGTAATACTTCCTCTATACATTCAGACGTTTTTGAATGCATGTAGCAATGTAGTTTGACTTTTTATTGAAGAACAGATGTGATTTCCATATTTCCAACAGATCAAGGCACTCAAAGTAATTAAATTATCCAAAGAAATTCGAGCACTCACTACGGCTACCTTCGTTATGGCTAGTCTTGCAGAAATAATACTGCAGTTAGGGTAATGCGCACCACACTTCAGCACTGGGAAGGCTGTCAGTGGCAGATGCTGGTGGCTCTATACCTTCCAGCCATTTCTCATTGTCTACTGAGCAGCTCTGTAGAGCATAGGATATTTTTTTGGTGTCATCTGCCTTTGTGTTCATAAGGTTTGTTTTGGTGTTCTTCTTTCTTCTACAGCTTCCTGTTAAGCTGTTTTACTGCTGCTCTTATGTGCTCCCCATTTCGTGAGAGTTTCTCTCATGTTTTCTGAAGAGCCTGGCTTTTTTCCAGTTGCACTGTCTTCCTCAGTTACAGCTGAAACATTCTTTGAGTGCTTGTCTTTTACTTATGGACTGCTGGAGACTTGTCTACTCACTCTTTCAATTTAGTTTCCACTTAAATGCTAGTGTCATGACCATGCTTGCTAGACATGCTTTGCCTAGAAATGTTGAATTTTCCAGAAATGCAGCATGTTCTGGAGGGCTTCATTGCATTTTATGTATTTATAAGTAAATTTTCATAAATCAACTGTACATTCACAAAGCTAAATTCAACTTAATCATTCACCATTTTGGTTAGACAAAACCAGTCCAAACATGCCCAAGATTTACAACAAACAATCACTGTTATTTTGCATTAAAATCACTACCTAAGCACTAGAAGTCATCCCTATAAAGGCCTCCTGTAGCAAGTTGTGACAAAAATCTTCACCTTTTCTGTTTTTATTTGTTTTTAATAGACTTATAATACCATTTGATTGCTCTTCCTTCCTTCCTTCCTTCCTTCCTTCCTTCCTTCCTTCCTTCCTTCCTTCCTTCCTTCCTTCCTTCCTTC